>CM017560.1:12159038-12176597 GCA_007844125.1 Sinonovacula constricta | reverse complement strand
TAATGTTTAGCCCAGTTATTAGCTGCAGTTTCCTGTAGAAGACAATAACTATCGAAATGCTTAGCTCAGTTATTAGCTGCAGTTTCCTGTAGAAGACAATAACTATCGAAATGCTTAGCTCAGTTATTAGCTGCAGTTTCCTGTAGAAGACAATAACTATCGTAATGTTTAGCCCAGTTATTAGCTGCAGTTTCCTGTAGAAGACAATAACTATCGTAATGTTTGGCTCAGTTATTAGCTGCAGTTTCCTTGTAGAAGACAATAACTATCGTAATATTTAGCCCAGTTATTAGCTGCAATTTCCTGTAGAAGACAATAACTATCGTAATGTTTGGCTCAGTTATTAGCTGCAGTTTCCTTGTAGAAGACAATAACTATCGTAATATTTAGCCCAGTTATTAGCTGCAGTTTCCTGTAGAAGACAATAACTATCGTACTGTTTAGCGCAGTTATTAGCTGCAGTTTCCTTGTAGAAGACAATAACTATCGTAATATTTAGCCCAGTTATTAGCTGCAGTTTCCTGTAGAAGACAATAACTATCGTACTGTTTAGCGCAGTTATTAGCTGCAATTTCCTTGTAGAAGACAATAACTATCGTACTGTTTAGCCCAGTTATTAGCTGCAGTTTCCTGTAGAAGACAATAACTATCGTACTGTTTAGCCCATTTATAGCTGCAGTTTCCTGTAGAAGACAATAACTATCGTACTGTTTAGCCCATTTATAGCTGCAGTTTCCTGTAGAAGACAATAACTATCGTACTGTTTAGCCCATTTATAGCTGCAGTTTCCTGTAGAAGACAATAACTATCGTACTGTTTAGCCCATTTATAGCTGCAGTTTCCTGTAGAAGACAATAACTATCGTACTGTTTAGCCCATTTATAGCTGCAGTTTCCTGTAGAAGACAATAACTATCGTAATGTTTAGCCCAGTTATTAGCTGCAGTTTCCTGTAGAAGACAATAACTATCGTACTGTTTAGCCCAGTTATTAGCTGCAGTTTCCTGTAGAAGACAATAACTATCGTAATATTTGGCTCAGTTATTAGCTGCAGTTTCCTGTAGAAGACAATAACTATCGTAATGTTTGGCTCAGTTATTAGCTGCAGTTTCCTTGTAGAAGACAATAACTATCGTAATATTTAGCCCAGTTATTAGCTGCAGTTTCCTGTAGAAGACAATAACTATCGTACTGTTTAGCGCAGTTATTAGCTGCAGTTTCCTGTAGAAGACAATAACTATCGTAATATTTAGCCCAGTTATTAGCTGCAGTTTCCTGTAGAAGACAATAACTATCGTACTGTTTAGCCCAGTTATTAGCTGCAATTTCCTTGTAGAAGACAATAACTATCGTACTGTTTAGCCCATTTATTAGCTGCAGTTTCCTTGCAGAAGACAATAACTATCGTACTGTTTAGCCCATTTATTAGCTGCAGTTTCCTTGTAGAAGACAATAACTATCGTAATGTTTGGCCCAGTTATTAGCTGCAGTTTCCTTGTATAAGACAATAACTATCGTAATATTTGGCTCAGTTATTAGCTGCAGTTTCCTTGTAGAAGACAATAATTATCGTAATGTTTAGCTCAGTTATTAGCTGCAGTTTCCTTGTAGAAGACAATAACTATCGTAATGTTTGGCCCAGTTATTAGCTGCAGTGTCCTTGAAGAAGACAATAACTATCGAAATGCTTAGCTCAGTTATTAGCTGCAGTTTCCTTGTAGAAGACAATAACTATCGTAATATTTGGCCCAGTTATTAGCTGCAGTTTCCTTGTAGAAGACAATAACTATCGTAATGTTTGGCCCAGTTATTAGCTGCAGTTTCCTTGTAGAAGACAATAACTATCGTAATGTTTAGCTCAGTTATTAGCTGCAGTTTCCTTGTAGAAGACAATAACTATCGTAATGTTTGGCTCATTTATTAGCTGCAGTTTCCTTGTAGAAGACAATAACTATCGTAATGTTTAGCTCAGTTATTAGCTGCAGTTTCCTTGTAGAAGACAATAACTATCGTAATGCTTAGCTCAGTTATTAGCTGCAGTTTCCTTGTAGAAGACAATAACTATCGTAATGTTTGGCTCAGTTATTAGCTGCAGTTTCCTTGTAGAAGACAATAACTATCGTAATGTTTAGCTCAGTTATTAGCTGCAGTTTCCTTGTAGAAGACAATAACTATCGTAATGTTTGGCTCATTTATTAGCTGCAGTTTCCTTGTAGAAGACAATAACTATCGTAATGTTTAGCTCAGTTATTAGCTGCAGTTTCCTTGTAGAAGACAATAACTATCGTAATGCTTAGCTCAGTTATTAGCTGCAGTTTCCTTGTAGAAGACAATAACTATCGTAATGTTTGGCTCAGTTATTAGCTGCAGTTTCCTTGTAGAAGACAATAACTATCGTAATGTTTAGCTCAGTTATTAGCTGCAGTTTCCTTGTAGAAGACAATAACTATCGTAATGTTTGGCTCAGTTATTAGCTGCAGTTTCCTTGTAGAAGACAATAACTATCGTAATGTTTGGCTCAGTTATTAGCTGCAGTATCCTTGTAGAAGACAAGAACTATCGTAATGTTTGGCCCATTTATTAGCTGCAGTTTGCGTTGCAATAATCGAGGGTAGAGCCACGCGATCCCCTCACCTGTTAATCCCGTTTGATCCGAGCGGATTATTGCTGATCTTAGCCTGGATTTACGTGAACAGCTAACTACGACTGCATGCCGCTTTAGGAATGTGCAGTATGGTACAACAAACAGAACTGAATAGTTGTGTGAACGATCTGCCCACCCAACCATTCATGTTTACATGTTTCTACAACAGTAGATGTTACTCCATGCCCACTTCACTTGATGGTGCTCCATGCCCACAACACTAGATGTTTCTCCATGTCTCGTTAGTTCAAGCTTATAAGTTGTTGTATTTTATATTGATTAAATTTTAGTATTTTCTTTGTATTATTTGTCCATCTACCTACCTTTCTAAAATTGTCCATCTTCTCCCGGCACATAACTGTTAGCTAGTCATATGTCGAAAGGTGAAAGGCGAAGGTAAATGAAACCGAAGATCGGACATAAATTTGCCCTACTCTCTCTCTCTCTCTCTCTCTCTCTCTCTCTGTCTCTCTCTCTCTCTGTCTCTCTCTCTCTGTCTCTCTCTCTGTCTCTCTGTCTCTCTCTGTCTCTCTCTCTCCTCTCTCTCTCTCTCCCTCTGTCTCTGTCTCTCTCTCTCTTTCTCTATCTTTCTCTCTCGCTGTCTGTCTGTTGCACATATGTCTTCAATTTATATTTTACTTTCTTTTGTTTATATCTCACTATTTTTTCACTTTTTTGTTACTATGTCTAAATACACTAACCCATGAGTGCTTCATTATAACCAACTGTCTGAAGCCTCATCACTCCGCAGTTAACACTAAAACATTGGATTGATAAAAAACATTGAAAACAAACGTACAAGGTAAGATTCGGATGTTGTCATTTTGCTATGTGTTGCAGTAAATAAGCGTGTGAAAGTTTTAAATTGTAAAATGGTGCACATCCTAACAAATTATCCTTATGTCTTCTAATGGTAATTTACTCATTTTCCTTGGTAAAGGCATTGTGTTTCGTATAATCAAATCAAACTTTGAATGGTGGTAGGTGAAGACACGTCAATGATAGGAGATTGACAGTCGATATTTGCGTTAATTCGAGAATCTCTTTTAAATTTTCAGAGACTCAGCAATTGCCGCACTGCTTTAATGGTTTTGTCACATTGCTTTAATGGTTTTGAGAAGAAAACAATATCGCCACTCTATCACTAATGCTGTCTCAAGATCGTCTGTTAAATCGTGTTTGCCATGAGTTTTGCACGCAAATATTTCCAGGTTTCATAATATAAATGACAACACAGTCTCCACCCAAGACAAATGTTATCATGTATTCCACTGCTTGACATTGGATTGCCTTGGTAGCAAAATCTATGCCTGACTCAATGAATTTGATTCTATGAATCGAAGAAAGAAATGATTGTAATATTTCGAAGCAATATATAATATCTGAAAGACAATTGTTCTAAGGTGGGATTTGTGGTTCAATGCAGAAAAATGAACGAAACATATTTTTTTATTTCCTTTCAATTTTCACCGTCGCGATTCTAAAAGCAACATACATAAGAAAAATATGTATATTATAACGACTGGTGCATACCATGCACAATTGAAGACAGACGTTCAAAGCTTTGATGGTTGAAAGACGATCACAGCAGTTCAACTGGCATCGATTGGAGTCGACATGCACCTCCTGTCTGGGCAATTATGAAAACCATTCTAAAATTAAATTTATCAATTAGTTTTCCTCTGAGATTCCTGATTACTTTCCCAGTCTCTGGGTATGTATACACCGGTTTAATTTGCAAGCGAACCGGTAAGTCTTCGTACACAACCGCTTCTGATCTTAACACTGGCACGAATCGAGGTGTTGTAAAAATCCACACTCTCCTAAAAACAGTTGTCTAGTTTGACTTGTAAGAAATAAGCGATGGGTTCTGATCAGACCCTTATAGCGCTGACTAGACGGCACAACAGCCGTACCTTGGATCACAGACGTATATTAGGAAAGATATCACATCATTATAATATATCACTGACTGATTAATTTATTTCAATCATTAAATTGAGTACATAAGGCAGATTATAACACTTTTAAATGAGGTTAAGACATTCCGTTTAGATAATTGTATCGTGTACTGCAATAAGTAAGTTTTGCAAAACTATGAGTAATGAAACATACAATATATTTTGTCTAGACCACAGCTCAGCGTATGCATATAATGCACAGAACCACACATCCGCACTCATATTTATTTCAATTATTGCGTCACTGTGTTATGACTGACGTTTACACCGTAAATTTGAGCATGCGCAGTTCGGAGATACACAAGTTTGTTGACCCACAGCTGTGTTGAAAACCGTCGCAATGATTTTGATTATCCAAACAATAAGGCGACACATTATTTTGCATGGCATCATGTTTACATATAATCTAGTGATCAGATGCATTGTCTGAAATCATAATGCTTTGTATGTCTTTGCTTTTTGGAAGAACAAAAGAACATAAGACCAAACGTGGCCAATGTCACTTTTATGGTATGATATATGAAACTGTTCAGATGCTAGTTCAAATGAAATAACACAAGACAATTCACAACTCCACGTCAATAAAGGGGTAATGGCGTCTGTAGATAGATAACACAAGATAACTTACTACTCAACTTAAATTCAGATATAATGGCGTCTGTAGATAGATAACACAAGATAACTTACTACTCAACTTAAATTCAGATATAATGGCGTCTGTAGATAGATAACATAAGACAACTCAAACTCAACTTCAATTTGGAGATAATGGCGTCTGTAGATAGATAACACAAGATAACTCAAACTCAACTTCAATTTGGAGATAATGGCGTCTGTAGATAGATAACATAAGACAACTCAAACTCAACTTCAATTTGGAGATAATGGCGTCTGTAGATAGATAACATAAGACAACTCAAACTCAACTTCAATTTGGAGATAATGATGTCTGTAGATAGATAACACAAGACAACTCAAACTCAACTTCAATTTGGAGATAATGGCGTCTGTAGATAGATAACATAAGACAACTCAAACTCAACTTCAATTTGGAGATAATGGCGTCTGTAGATAGATAACACACGATAACTTACTTCTCAACTTCAATCCAGAAGTAATGGCGTCTGTAGATAGATAACACAAGACAACTTACTACTCAACTTCATTTCAGAGATAATGGCGTCTGTAGATATATAACACAAGACAACTTACTACTCAGATTCAATTCAGAGATAATGGCGTCTGTAGATAGATAACACAAGACAAATTACTTCTCAACTTCATTTTCGGAAATAATGGCGAATGTAGATAGATAACATAAGACAACTTACTACTTAACTTTAATTTGGAGATAATGGCGTCTGTAGATAGATAACACAAGCTAGCTCCCGCAAAAAAAAGGTAACGGCGTCTGTAGGCAGATAGATAAATAGCTGTATTTCGGTAAAAGTGTACATAAAACATGAAAATAACAAAATGTGTGATAATATCATAAGCAAAGACACACATATTTATCATCCATGAATGCACACCAATAGCAGGGATAACACACCAATAGTAGGAATAACACACCAATAGCACGGATAACACACCAATAGCACGGATAACATACCAATAGCAGGGATAACACACCAATAGCACGGATAACACACCAATAGCACGGATAACACACCAATAGCACGGATAACACACCAATGGCACGGATAACACACCAATAGCACGGATAACACACCAATAGCACGAATAACACTAATAGCACGGATAACACACCAATAGCACGGATAACACACCAATAGCACAGATAACACACCAATAGCACGGATAACACACCAATAGCACAGATAACACACCAATAGCACGATAACACACCAATAGCACGGATAACACACCAATAGCACGGATAACACACAAATAGCACGGATAATACACCAATAGCACGGATAACACACCAATAGCACGGATAACACACCAATTGCACGGATAACACATCAATAGCACAGATAACACACCAAAAGCACGGATAACACACCAATAGCACGGATAACACACCAATAGCACGGATAACACACCAATAACAGGGAAAACACACCAATAGTAGGAATAACACACCAGTAGCAGGGATAACACACCAAGAACAGGGATAACACACCAAAAGCAGGGATAACACACCAATAGCAAGGATAACACACCAATAGCAGGGATAAAACACCAATAACAGGAATAACACACCAATATCCCGGATAACACACCAATAGCAGGGATAAAACACCAATAACAGGGATAACACACCAATAACAGGAATAACACACCAATAACAGGAATAACACACAAATAGCAGGAATAACACACCAATAGCAGCGATAAAACACCAACAGCAGCGATAACACATCAATAGCAAGGATAACACACCAGTAGCAGCGATAACACACCAATAGCAGGAATAACACACCAATAGCAGCGATAACACACCAATAGCAAGGTTAACACACCAATAGCAGGGATAACACACCAATAGCAGCGATAAAACACCAATAGCAGAGATAACACACCAATAGCAGGGATAACACACCAATAGCAGCGATAAAACACCAATAGCAGAGATAACACACCAATAGCAGGGATAACACACCAATAGCAGGGATAACACACCGATAGCAGCGATAACACACCAGTAGCAGCGATAACACACCAATAGCACGGATAACACACCGATAGCAGGGATTAAACACCAATAGCACGGATAACACACCAATAGCAGGGATTAAACACCAATAGCACGGATAACACACCAATAGCAGGGTTAACACACCAATAGCAGGGATTAAACACCAATAGCACGGATAACACACCAATAGCAGGGATAACACACCAATAGCAAGGATAACACACCAATAGCAGGTTAGCACACCAATAGCAGGGATAACACACCAATAGCAGGGATAACACACCAATAGCAGGGATAACACACCAATAGCAGGGATAACACACCAATAGCAGGGATTACACACCAATAGCAGGGATAACACACCAATAGCAGGGATAACACACCAATAGCAGGATAACACACCAATAGCAGGGATTACACACCAATAGCAGGGATAACACACCAATAGCAGGGATAACACACCAATAGCAAGGTAACACACCAATAGCAGGGATAACACACCAATAACAAGGATAACACACCAATAGCAGGGATAACACACCAATAGCAGCGATAAAACACCAATAGCAAGGTTAACACACACAATAGCAGGGATAACACACCAATAACAAGGATAACACACGAGTAGCAGGGATAACACACCAATAGCAAGGTTAACACACCAATAATAGGAATAACGGACCAATATCAGGGATAACACACCAATACTAAGGATAACATACCAAAAGCATGGATAACACACCAGTAGCAACGATAACACAGCAATAGCAAGGATAATACACCAATAGCAGAGATAACACACCAATAGCAGAGATAACACACCAATAGCAGAGATAACACACCAATAACAGTGAAAACACACCAGTAGCAACGATAACATACCAATACGAGGGATAACACACCAATAGCACGGATAACACACCAATAGCAGGGATTACACACCAATAGCAGGATTACACACCAATAACAGCGATTACATACCAATACCAAGGATAACACATCAATAGCAGGGATTACACGCCAATAACAGGTATAACATACCAATATCAGAGATAACACATCAATACCAAGGATAAAATACCATAAGCAGGGATAACACACCAGAAGCAGCGATAACACACAGATAACACACCAAAAAGCATTAATTACAAATAAAAAGCTCATTAAACTAATTGATTTAATACAACGGTGAACTGAATAAAATTGAGATCACCTGTTAGTTAATTATTATCTTTTATCTCAGTATTATAAAATTGCATATTAAAGATCTTTTTTATTTAACATCACAATTTTAGTAGAAATAATACAAGAAAATATCACATGAATTTTTTATACATTTAAATCCCTAGCACATTACTAAGACATTATCTAACTGGCCATTAAATACATTTTGATGGCTTCTTTGAATTCATCTGAACACTCAACTCAAATAACATAAGACAACTCGCAACCCTACTTCATTAAAGCAGTAATGTTGTCTGAAGACAGAAAACACAAGACAACTCACAATCCCACTTCACTTCAGTATATGTGGCTTGCTTTTGTTAGAGAACTAGTCCTTTACTGTGCTGGTAAAACACCTCTTCAACCATTATTAGTAATCTAAGACTGATCCTGAGTTTATGATCTATTTATTTGTTGTAATTAACATTCGTCTAAATGAAACTACCACCTTCTTCCACACACGTATGTTACCACTAAGCCTGTAAATTACTTAGTGATTAGGCTTCGGCAAATAATGTTAATCCAGTGCTGTCTTGTCAGGATCTGCACTGTTTTATGCCGATTCTACGACAAAATGTATTTACATGAAGATATACCTAGAATTATCAAGAATTAAAACGGGTTATTAAAATATTGCATGTTGAGGTGTTTCTCTGTATCATCATCTAAGTGGGCCGTGCACGTGATACAGGTGTGGCCGGTGATTACGGAAATCTCCTTGATGTAATAAATGTGACAGGTTTACCCAGATCGATAATCAAACAGTCCCAGCCCATTTCCGGGGCTGCACCTGATACTTTTATTACATTTGTTACACTTAACGTGTGATACGGTGCTATGCAGATATAAAATTCACCTGAAATATTTCAAAGTTCGTATCTGTGATTAAGGAAGACCTGTAATAAATTGAAGCGGAGTTATGTTAATTGAAATATAAATTAGACGATTATGCGTAATTAATAATTAAATGTAATTATTTTTATATTTTAAATGTGGTTGAAAAAGTGTCAGATCTTTAATCGAAATGGGGCTCAATAAAGGAATTCGATGGCATTTCTTAAAAATAAGCGGTTCTTGTTTAGTTCTGAATTCTTCTAGAAGTATTTACATGTTAATCAGCAATCTGTGCCTATAAATATAACCCATACATTTAAGTAATTAAAGAAAAACTTGATAATATAAGAAGAAATTACTTACCTTAATTTCAATTTACTTTAAATATATATATTAATAATTGTGTTGAAATTTCAAACCTATTTATGGTAGGTTTAGATAAACCAAAATTGATTGAAGAACAAATGGCCATAAGCGCCTTTAATTGGTTTGTAATGCTCGTATAATATATTTTGTATAAGTCTCGAACAGATTTTTATTATGCCACTGAGAACAACTCTATATAAACCGAATTTGTTTTATTTTCAATGATAGGTTGATTTTGAAGACCACTTGTTCATGTCATTTTTTAAAAAAGGATGTTCATTTTGATTTCCATGAGTTATTCCGTTATAACTTATCACAGCATTATGATTTCTGACACTATGCCGTTGCTGTTTTGAATATATTTTTCGCATATGGAGATACTATAAATACTTGAATTAATGAAAATGTTTTTTTATGAATTTTGCCCAAACGCGCCACTATCTTCTTTCAGAGGTGTAAAGAGAAACTGGACATTCTTGCCGACATGGTGCAGCGACAGTGGCCCGGAAGCTCACCGGAAGTGCCACCAGTCAAGGTCAAGGTCAAAGAGGCTTGGGACGATACGTACCTCCACGGAGAAAACTCGCTACACTACGAGGGCCGGGCTGTCGACATAGCAACCAATGACAGGGACAGGTAAGGGACAATGACTTTATTAAGAACAGAAAGTGTTTTTTATTCAGTCAGGAACAAGTACACAATCCTTACAACAATAAGTAGTGCTAATTAGCTGTTATTTTCAGTCATGTATTTTCATAAGTGCACAAACAAAAACGCCTGTGTGTAAAGGATTTTGGATTAGCAAAATCTTAATTTATATTTTTGCCAGTTTTCCTAATTGGTTGTTATTTTTAGTCGTGTGTTTTCATAAGTGCACGAATAAAAACAGTTGTGTGAAAAGGATTTTGGATAAGTCAAATTAAATGGTATCTTTGCAGGTTTTCCGAATTGAATTTGTCAAGACTGTTCATAACCTTAACTCAGACTAATCAGATAATGCATGTTGTGAGTGGTCAATTTGTTGTGTATTTGTGTACACTTTGGCAACTAAAATTATTAAAGTGTTATTTGTATGAATCGCTGTATTTAATAAACCTCGTCTTATGATGAGTGTAGAAATAAAGTATAAATAAGAAGTAGAAACACCTAAAATAGAATTTGATTCATGTATCGTGATGGGTTTATCAGTTTACAGAATGTATTATGCCTGTTTAATACACGCTATATGGCAGGTTGTAATTATATTGCACAAAAATAATTCTATTGAAAATTATTGCATTAAAAACAGAAAATATTATGTTGCTAGATTATATCCAAGACAAGCGCTTTAGGCAATGTACTTAAACTTCCAAATAAACATATATTTGTTTTGCCAAAACTGGCCAATCATGACTAATGTTAAGATAAGAACAATTTTGACATAAAAAACGACAAGCAGTCTTCTATGGCTCCTAATAGTCATATTTCCAACAAAACCCAACTCGCTACGATTGCTTGTGAGACCCGTACCGTAGAATTATCCGTATATTTATAACTAAAGTGTCCGTGTATTATATAACTAAATTGTTCGTGTATTATATAACTAAATTGTTCGTAATATTTATAACTAATTTATCCGTATATTTATATTACTCAATTGTCCGTGTATTTATAACTAAATTTTCCGTGTATTGATAACTAAATTATCCGTATATTTATAACTAACTTATCCGTATATTTATAACTAAATTGTGTATTTTTAACTTAATTTTCCGAAAATTTGACTCTATGATGTATGATGATTAAGTCAACGCCGCAAAATATGAGAAAGATTGTGAATTCATAATGCACCAAACACTTTGAAACAAATGTATTTTTAAATTTCCTTTATCTTTGAATCCGTTTAAGTAGAACAACAATCCCTTTTTTGTTGCAGATACCAACTTTGATCGAAATAATCAGCATAGTGCTTCATTATTTTAGCTCATTTGATTTTTCTGGAGGAAAACTAACCGATTTAATTAAGTACATAATACTTTAATAATAATTTAGTTTTTCTCCTATCGTAAAGTGGTCTGCCGTAAACTTTATTAAGGTGGCACTCCTATGTTGTATGAAAATAATGATTGGCACACTTGTAACTGTCATATATTAACTAACTATGCTTTTTCTCGTCTTGAAACAATTATAAATAGACTGACAGGGTTTATATACAGGTTCCAGATGTTGAGATCTGCAAATAAAGGCCCAGAATGTTTGTGGCTAATCAGTATCTTCAACACCCCGTCCTATCAGTAACATGGTTGACTCATAAGGGATGATACGTGGAATACATAGAACACAATCGTAGCTTATACATTCACAATCAGTTTTATTCGGCAATCCAACGCACGTAACTACTTTGGCTTAACAAAAAAGATTGATTTACAACTGCATCAAAATATTTCCATGTGTACAAATAAATATGCATGTACACATCTATATGGTATGCCGAACGGCTTATCTATGGACGAAGAATAAGTAAAGGAGAATTCAAGAGAAAAGGTTATACAGTGGAATATACGAGTGGGCGCTTTATACATTTTCTTAAATATGAACGGCATACTAATATACACAATAACGTGAGCTTTAATATTGACATACTTGTAAACTGTGATCCGCCAAAGATTCCAAAAAGTCAAACTCGTCTCATTTATATTGTATTGAGTGACTCAATCAATAGCATTGCTCTTGTTTAAATTGGTGAAGGTTGATTTTCTGTTTGTTGTATTTAGGCAATTACGTCTTACACCACACGGTCGTTATTGGTTACGCCTTGGAATGCTTAGTTGTGTACTAATAAGGTTAGGTTAAGGCTGTACTTTAATTTGCCCAGATACTGAAATATTGGATATATAAAGATGTGATATGACTATTTAAGACAAAGTGTCATTGGAGAAACAAGTATGATGTGGCCATTTATAAAAAAGATACATATTTAATTGCAGGTCCAAGCTTGGGATGCTGGCTCGACTGGCCCATGAGGCAGGCTTTGACTGGGTCTTCTACGAGTCGCATGGCCATATACACTGCTCAGTGCAATCAGGTAGGCAGAGTTAGCGCCCCTGGAGACACGGAGGTGTCGGATAGCCCTAATTGATACACACGTATTTGTCAATTAAAGACTATTCTATCATAAATCAGAAGCAAAAATATATCTACAAACAATTTCAATAAAAATACATCCAATTAACAGACTAAGTCTATCTTACAATGCAAGAAGACTTAACTTTAATAATGGTCAGAAGTAAATTTTAAGTTGACTAACAAAAATAAAAATAGCTTTTACTATTCCCTGTAAAATATAAAACCCTTGTTAGAACAGTCTTCTCCGGACCTATCTGTTAGCATATTTTTTAAAGTACATTTCAATTACGATTTAAAGTGTCAACCATTGTTTTATTTTTAACGTTTAATATAAAAACTACCACCATCATTTGATTTCAAATAAAAGTTAAAAATCATAAGCAAAGTATTGCTGGTATTATAAATGCTTGTTTAATTTGTAAGTTCATTTGATTTTCATGGTATAATATTAATAACTAAGAAGTAAGTTTTATTGATTGTAATAAAGATGAACCACTGAGAACTAACTTTTCAAGTTCCAAGAATAACATTTCCATCGTACTCCATTCGTTTTGACGTTATCTATCAGCTGCTCTATGCCTTTAAATGTGGACAATATTGACACACCGCTAACTGGATTCACATAAAAACAGCAGAAAGTCCGAGTGTTTACTATCGATAACAAAAACATTTTTATTACTGAAAAGTATTCCAAATACGAGAATTTGGGCCGATTTAATGCCTTTGATTCTGTTAGATTGCAAGATCACGGGGCAAAATATTTGGAACTTGGAGTGTCGTTGCTCCAATGAATATGGCTGTTGACCTTTTGTATACCGGTAAGCCTGGCTTGCAGCTCTCGGTTTCGCTGCTTTGTTTGTCAAGGATAGTCTGTAATCCTTTCGCATAGAGGACAGTCACGCACGTTCCTAGTCCCCGGTTTAATGAGCGGTTTAAATGCCCCGCTAAATGCCGGGTCCCAACGTTGGTTTTACACGCCGTTCCGTATGCGGGCAGCGGCACTGGTTTCGGCGCGATACCAGTCTAGCGGCTAGGTGCTAATGTAAAACAATCCCCTAGCAATATAACGCTAAATAACTAATGTAAACGCGGGTGAAATATGTCGCCTACGTTTTATGTGATATTTTTACAAGCAATTGAACGGCGAGGAAAGGTTGTAGGAAAGTAAAAGCTAGGAATGCAGTATGAATAGTAAATAAACTCTGAATCAGTATCTGTTGTTGTCTGGTGTTCCTTTATCTGTATATCTTTACATTGATGGCGTCATACAAAGATATGCTGGATGGGCAGCAGCTAAAAATAGTGGCTTTATTTCTTAAATTATTTTCAGCTTACGTTTTATTGGGTTTTCTAATTACAATTTCGAAATGCTCGTGTGTTTTTTTCAATAAAAGAATATCAAGATTTCATAAATTTCGCAAGCATTTGTCAAACAGATAGTCATTAAAATTCAAGTTAGTAGTTGGTGAGTCATAAAAATAATTTTATTTTCAACGTTTAAGCAATCTTATATTTGATAACATCGACAAACAAACACGCCTTCATTTACCTGTACCACCAAAACTTTAGGAGTCATGTGTTGATAATAACGGTATGTAGCCAAAGTATTAATAAAGTTTTAATACATGAAAACTATTATTATTATTATTATTATTATTTTATTATTATTATTATTATTATTATTATTATTATTATTATTATTATTATATTATTATATTATTTATTACAATTATTATTATTTTATTATATTATTATTTTATTATTATTATTATTATTATTATTATTATTATTCTTCTATTATTATTATTATTATCCTTATTATTATCCTCCCTTCTATGCCCTCCCCTCTCCCTTCTTCTCGTTTGTTGTTCCCTTCTCCCCTTCTTCTGCTTCTGCTTCTGCTTCCCCGTCGTCGTCGTCCTCTCCCCCCGCCGTCGTCGTCGTTCTCGCCCGTCGCTTCCCTCGTCGTTTTCGCCGTCGTCGTCCTGTTGTTCTCCTCTGTCCTGTCTCCTTCTTCTTCTTCTTCTTCTTCTTCTCCTTCTTCTTCTTCTTCTTTTCTTTCCTCTTCCTCTTCTTCTTCTTTCTTCTTCTTCTTCTTCTTCTTCTTCTTCTTCTTCTTCTTCTTCTTCTTTTCTTCTTCTTCTTCTTTCTCCTCTTCTTCTTCTTCTTCTTCTTCCTCTTCCTCTTCTTCTTCTTCTTCTTCTTCTTCTTCTTCTCTTCTTCTTCTTCTTTCTTCTTCTTCTTCTTCTTCTTTTCCGTCGTCTCTTTCTTCGTTCCCGCGTCGTGGTCTTTCTCCGCTCCGTCCCTCCCGTTGTTCTTCCGTCCCTGTCTCCTCCTCCCCCTCATCCTCCTCATCGTCATCCATCATCATCATCATCATCATCGTCGTCGTCGTCGTCGTCGTCGTCGGTGGCGGCGGCGGCGGCATCGTCATCGTCATTGCCATCATTAACTGTGTATTCATCGCGATCTACTTTTGTCATCAACAATAATAAATTAGTTGGTACTGACATAATAATGTAATTTTCTCATAAATACCCGGTGTTCAATTTAAGCGATACCGGGTATCACCAATTTGTTCCTACAACACATCATACAGTCATAATGTGTAGGGACTCAACATAACAATGCCATTCATACAGCAAACAACATTTTGTACCGTCTAATAAAACACTCAATGCCATTCTGCATCATAAAATAATATTCTGGTAATAAGTATCATTATCCTCGAAACAAACAAATGCCCAATCAATGTTTTTGTGTAATTAATGTTATTAAAGACTATTTCAGTCTTAGCTCATATTGACAATGTCAAGGTCATTGCCATTTGTTTGTGGAAATAACGCACTGTTTAAAATAGATCAAATAACTTGTTGTTTTAAGGGTGTTTGTTTATTATAATTAACATATAAAATATAACACTTATTTCATTTATAAAACTTTCAAGAATTTGCATTAGAGAATATGTCCGTGTAAATTTCTAAACTAACTACAGTTGACTTTGTGAGCCATTTAAAACGTTCATTAAGCAGAATTCCAAGGTACCCTACAGTGTAATATTTGGTGTTTTTTGTGTTTTGTTGTTGTTGTTTTTTTTTTTGTGTGTGTGTTTTTTTCTTTTCAATTTCTGCAGTTGTTTGTGAATAATGGTTAAACATTTCCTCGTGAAAAAATTCTTTCTTGTTAAGGGTAAAAGACGAATTAAAACGTTTAATTAAAGCTGCAAAACTGAAATATACATTTTCCTGAAACTGCGGAGTATATCCTTGCTTATAGAGATCGCGATCACGTATTTTTTCTTGCTTATAGGTTACACGCAACTTAAATGTCACATTTAACGAAAAAAGAAATGCATACCTTTTTGTACTGGAGGGAGACATTCTTAGCGGCTTCCGTTGCCAAACGACATTATATCAATCCGTTTAAAGACTAACTTTTGTTGGTACGGGTGTATAAAACAGCATACCATATTTCTTTCATTTTTAATCTTTCAGATTCTTCAGCGGCCACCAAGACTGGAGGATGTTTTACTGGGGACGGAACAGTGCAGGTAGAGAACGTCGGACACATTCCTATGGCGGACCTGCGCATTGGAGACCGCGTGCAGAGCATGCGAAGTGACGGCCAGCTGGAGTTCAGTGAAGTGATATCTTTCATGGACCGAGACGATAATGGATACGGTTTATTTTACACGATACGCACGGCATCTGGACAACACATAACCCTCACTGCAAAACATTTAGTGTACGTGTTGCCGGATAATTCTTCTAGCAGTGCGGAGGACGCGGATGTAGTTTTCGCAGACTCCGTGTCGGAGGGGCAATATTTACTCCTTAGAGAAAGTGACTCTCTCATAGCAACTGCAGTTGTGGAAGTGACAGTAGAAACGCGAAAAGGGATTTATGCCCCCTTGACAAAATCGGGCACGATAATTGTCGATGATTTGGTGGCATCTTGTTATGCGTATATTGACAACTTATTAATAGCGCATTCGGTCTTTGCACCAATGCGCATATACCATGACATATCACAGCTGCTGCTATTTAGCGGATGGTTCAACTCAGAACCAGAAGTTGTAAGAGCCCGTAACTCTACTGACTTGCCCACGGGCATGCACTGGTACCCTAGATTTTTATACAGTGTGGGAACTAAAATACTGAGTCGAGACACACTCTACGTTCATTAGGACACTCGGCTTAGGCGGCGACCAATACTGTTTGATATTGTGCTGAATGATAGAAACGAATTAATATAACAAGCTTTTAAAAAGTGAATATGTATGATTTTGTACGTCGATGTCCCTTGGAGTTGTTAAGATTTGTTTAAATGAGCGATTTCAAACGAACAATAATAGTATGTTTAGGGATGCTCTTTTCTAAATGCATCGTTAAACATTTATTTAAATAAAAAGCACCGCTTTTGTTTTTTTTGCAATAAGACAATGTGGACATGAATTCATTAATCCATATGTAGCGCAAACTATTATAAGGGACATAATCCATTTTATGATGTGCATGACAGAGTTGTTTCCCTTGAATGTCTGTGATCGCGGTTATTTATTGTTGTTCTTGTGTTAATTACTACAAACGTTCATATTTAACACAATTTGTTAGATTGTGGATGAAGAAACACAATAACGTGGTAGTTATTGGTCACTTTATTCATTTTAAAGGCGTCTTTTCTTATTCACAACTATCTCTGAAGCAGAAAAAGCGAATTTCGGCTGGCATTTACAAAATAACGTTGTCAATTTAAATGTTA
>CM017560.1:12110042-12151139 GCA_007844125.1 Sinonovacula constricta | reverse complement strand
AGGCGTTGGAAATTAAGACAGATTTGATAACCTTGGCGTATAGAGTCCGGTTTCGTTCTGCCCTTGTTTGTAATTAAGTGTTGTTGTGTGTTGTTTGTTTTGTTGTTGTTTATTGTTTTTTGTGTTTTTTTTTGTGTTTTTGTTTTGTTTTTTGTTTCGTCTTGGTCGGTGGAATTAATTTGATCTGAAAGAAAAATAATTTTACATATATCGCCTGTCGCTCATGTGTGTATTTCTGGTTGGAATATATAATATAACTAACATTGTCCGAAAAGATTATACAGGGATTTTAAAGATTACAGGTAAAATGTAAAAATATGTTGATTGGATTTGTAATTCTATTTGTTTTAATCTACATTATTTACAAGAAACATTACTAAATTCACCTTTGCTTTAAAATGGTTGTGACATTTCTTGAAAAAAAGGTCTTTATCGACTGGTATGCTTTTTAAAGTAAAAAATACATGTATTGTCAGTTGAAAAATACAATTATTCAAACACTTACCCAAGCTCACAAAATACCTACTCAGAGTATTTACCGTGCGTATTAGACCGTAATTATGTAGACTGTGATTGAAGTACGCCATGTCTTGCATGCAAAGTCATAAGTAAGCATAGGTAATCTGAAAACAACGGAGTTTCCATTTCAAAATATAAGTGGTCGTCTACTCTACAGATTAGCAAAGAAAAAAATGAAGGATGCTACTATACTAAAGTGTAAATTATCCATCGGCTGCTAGTCAGCCAGACAGTAGTGCTGGGACAAAGGTTCGCTTGAAGTTACTGGGATGGATATGTGCCGAGTCTGCTGCTTCGATTTTAGCAGCGCATAGCACATTTGACAAGTAGTGCTCATATCTAGATTGTTTAAATGTATTGTTGTGTTTTTATAAATAATATGAAATTTGTATTTTATTGACAAGTTGCCTCACTGAAAATAGTTGTCATGGTAATAGATACAGTAAGGCTTATGCAATTTAATTGTCGTTGGTGATTAATATTCACTTTCTTAATAAAGGCAATTAAGAACTCAATCAGAAGATGCTCGTTAAAAAGGTGCCAAAGAGTCGGGTGGCGGCCTTTCTCTACGTCAAAGCATTAAATGACTTTCGATGACATTTATATTGTTCCTTTTTTTTCTTTAATGATATTCACACGTTATAAACTCCTTCCGTACATTGATTTGGTCAAGCATTTTTCAGTTTAATGGCAACGCAGCATTACTCTTTGCTTATTCTATACCGCTACTTTGTGTCCTTATTAATATCCTATGCATGTCCTTCGTTTGTTGAACAGATTACTTTTTAATCGACGATAATTTTGCAATTTTAATTCGTTTTTGAACTCGTAAGAAAACATTATCAGGTGCTTAACTAATGTGTGTGTCGGTAACAAGCCGCATTGTAAAAGCTGAGCATTCGATTGTTGTAATATATTGTATACAGTTATTCTGTGACATGTGCATTCGATTGTTGTGATAGATTGTAAACAGTTATTTTGTGACTTGTGCATTCGATTGTTCTGATGCTTTGGGTAGTTGTACGGCGAGTTGTGCACTCGACCGTTGCGATGGATTGTGCACAGTTACACTGCGAGTTGTGCGCTCGACTGTTGCGATGGATTGTGCACAGTTATACTGCGAGTTGTGCACTCGACTGTTGCAATGGATTGTGCTCAGTTATACTGCGAGTTGTGCACTCGACTGTTACGATGGATTGTGCACAGTTATACTGCGAGTTGTGCACTCGACTGTTGCGATGGATTGTGCACAGTTATACTGCGAGTGTGCACTCGACTGTTTACGATGGATTGTGCACAGTCTATACTGCGAGTTGTGCGCTCGACTGTTGCGATGGATTGTGCACAGTTATACTGCGAGTTGTGCACTCGACTGTTGCGATGGATTGTGCACAGTTATACTGCGAGTTGTGCACTCGACTGTGGCAATGGATTGTGCTCAGTTATTACTGCGGAATGTGCACTCGACTGTTACAATGGATTGTGCCACAGTATACAGCGAGTTGTGCACTCGACTGTTACGATGGATTGTGCACAGTTATACTGCGAGTTGTGTGCACTCGACTGTTACGATGGATTGTGCACAGTTACACTGCGAGTTGTGCACTCGACTGTTACGATGGATTGTGCACAGTTACACTGCGAGTTGTGCACTCGACTGTTACGATGGATTGTGCACAGTTACACTGCGAGTTGTTGCCCTCGACTGTTACGATGGATTGTGCACAGTTACACTGCGAGTTGTGCACTCGACTGTTACGATGGATTGTGCACAGTTATACTGCGAGTTGTGCACACGACTGTTACGATGGATTGTGCACAGTTATACTGCGAGTTGTACACTGGACTGTTACGATGGATTGTGCACAGTTACACTGCGAGTTGTGCACTCGACTGTTACGATGGATTGTGCACAGTTATACTGCGAGTTGTGCACTCGACTGTTACGATGGATTGTGCACAGTTACACTGCGAGTTGTGCACTCGACTGTTACGATGGATTGTGCACAGTTATACTGCGAGTTGTGCACTCGACTGTTACGATGGATTGTGCACAGTTACACTGCGAGTTGTGCACTCGACTGTTGCGATGGATTGTGCACAGTTACATCGACTGTTACGATGGATTGTGCACAGTTACACTGCGAGTTGTGCACTCGACTGTTACGATGGATTGTGCACAGTTATACTGCGAGTTGTGCACTCGACTGTTACGATGGATTGTGCACAGTTACACTGCGAGTTGTGCACTCGACTGTTACGATGGATTGTGCACAGTTATACTGCGAGTTGTGCGCTCGACTGTTGCGATGGATTGTGCACAGTTATACTGCGAGTTGTGCACTCGACTGTTGCGATGGATTGTGCACAGTTATACTGCGAGTTGTGCACTCGACTGTTGCAATGGATTGTGCTCAGTTATACTGCGGAATGTGCACTCGACTGTTACAATGGATTGTGCACAGTTATACAGCGAGTTGTGCACTCGACTGTTACGATGGATTGTGCACAGTTATACTGCGAGTTGTGCATTCGACTGTTACGATGGATTGTGCACAGTTACACTGCGAGTTGTGCACTCGACTGTTACGATGGATTGTGCACAGTTATACTGCGAGTTGTGCACTCGACTGTTACGATGGATTGTGCACAGTTACACTGCGAGTTGTGCACTCGACTGTTACGATGGATTGTGCACAGTTACACTGCGAGTTGTGCACTCGACTGTTACGATGGATTGTGCACAGTTATACTGCGAGTTGTGCACACGACTGTTACGATGGATTGTGCACAGTTATACTGCGAGTTGTACACTGGACTGTTACGATGGATTGTGCACAGTTACACTGCGAGTTGTGCACTCGACTGTTACGATGGATTGTGCACAGTTACACTGCGAGTTGTGCACTCGACTGTTACGATGGATTGTGCACAGTTATACTGCGAGTTGTGCACTCGACTGTTACGATGGATTGTGCACAGTTACACTGCGAGTTGTGCACTCGACTGTTACGATGGATTGTGCACAGTTATACTGCGAGTTGTGCACTCGACTGTTACGATGGATTGTGCACAGTTACACTGCGAGTTGTGCACTCGACTGTTGCGATGGATTGTGCACAGTTACATCGACTGTTACGATGGATTGTGCACAGTTACACTGCGAGTTGTGCACTCGACTGTTACGATGGATTGTGCACAGTTATACTGCGAGTTGTGCACTCGACTGTTACGATGGATTGTGCACAGTTACACTGCGAGTTGTGCACTCGACTGTTACGATGGATTGTGCACAGTTATACTGCGAGTTGTGCACTCGACTGTTACGATGGATTGTGCACAGTTATACTGCGAGTTGTACACTGGACTGTTGTGATGCATAATTAAAGTGTGCGACATAAATTTCTTTATTGGATCATCGTCATTGGACATTGCATGGTCAAAGAAGGTTTACTCTTGATGGATTTCCTTTACGAGAAGACTTGCTGCGATTTCCCTAATGCTTGAATATTCGTGAATGATAACGAATAAAGGAAAACATGCGCGTGAGAGAAAACATAAATCATCGGCACGAGCTGAATCAGGAGTGCCGGAATGAGTAGCGTGTGCGGTCGGAGAATAAATAAACACTGTATCTCCATAAGCGTATGCAAGACATTTACAGCATCATGCCTCCATTCATCGAAATGTCGCACGCAGACTACTAGCAGATATGTAAGAGCAATGTAAGAGGCTGTGTAAGAGCACCTTGTCGAAGGCTGTGGCGCATGATGAGATGCTCTATATGCTAATAAAGAAGCTGAGAGCAAACTATTGTACCCCCCGCCGCTACTCTATTAACTGTTTAAGTGGAAGATCATTAGCACTGCTATGGTGGTGTCTGAATCAACCCCGGCATTGTTTCCGGGTCGCTTAAGTGGCATGTTGATATCAAGAATTAAGACAGTATAGTGTGGGTTGTTTTTCCCATTTAATTCAGTTTTCTTGCAACAGCTGTGTTTGAAAGACCAGATTAGTTCATATTAACAAATTATCATCACTTCATGTAGTTGATATCAAATTTGTTCAAATTAATTGAATGTGACACAAAGACTCTTTTCAAAAGTCTTTTATTATCATGCAGATCTATAAAGATAATACGCTTTTTCACAGTTTTGACGTTGGAAAGAATAAAGGAACACAATTAAAGTTATCGTAATAATTTACCGTTTCTGAGAATTTACCCAATCGCAAGAATTAGACGTGTTTGGTTTTTAAAAAGAAAGACATATGAGGAGTTAAACAAATGACTAATAGTTATTTTATCGTATCTTAAAACATTCATTATAATGAAACTAAGGGAAAGGAATAATTTAAATACTCACAGAGTATTAATAGATCATAAGGAAATACGCCATGCATTTAAATAAAGTAAATACGATTCCTTAAGTCATATATAGGTGTGCCGTAGTATGTCTTATCATAGAACTTTTACAAGAGATAAGGTGCAGCAAAATGACTAACCAAGTCACGTTGACATTTCTGGCAGGTATGTTGTTTTTTCATCTTAGAGCGCAGGGTTCTATTGTTACAACAGACATCATTGCATCATAGATAATTTCCTTGTCGAAAAATTCCTGACTATTGTATCCAATTAAGGACGTGGAAACATTGCAAAATATTGCCAACCATATACTATTATTTTTGACAGTAAGCTTATTTCTCGCGGATGTCGGTTTAGATTGTCTCGAAGCCAATATCCGGAGACATCGGCTTGCCAGCTTGCTACATATTGATGATCGTCTTGGAACGGCCACTATCAGCTCTAAGACAATCTATCTGGAATCTGCCCTGGACAGCGAGACCAACTCTGAGTCATCCTGATAAAATGGCTGGCTTGTTTCTCGCCTTTCCAGAAACGGCGGTCACTTGAAATATTACGTTGTTTATGTGTTTTAAAAGGAAACTTGCACAAGATGCTAAATGTTGAATTTTGATGTCTGTTTTTGTTTATGCACTTAATTGAACAATTGTGAGTTACATTAATTTAAAATGAAAAGTGTTTTTGGCGACAGAAAGAACGGCGTTACAGAGAATTTTTTTATCAACACTCTTTATTGATGCTTCTCCCGCAAATGACAGTAATAAAATAAATAACGACTATTGTTTACGTTTCATCTGAAATGTGGTGGGGTTTAGGTTTTTTCTTCCGATACTTAAAAGTTAATTATGACAAATTACATTTGCTTTAAATAATTAAGATGGTTATTTCTACAGTCCCCGATTATACTCCACAGTCTGGATGTAAACGTCATTAACAGTGCGCCCTGAGACAAAGGAAATTTCCACTATTTCCAGTTCCAAAGAACTGCAGAAACTGCGCGTGTTTGATGCAAAATAAAGTTACGAACAATGCTTTCAACGTTTCTTACGCGTATTAGTATTGCCATTCAATTACAATAATATATTAAATATATATGGTGAAACACGGAAGGCATACCTTGTGCCGCAAACTAATACGGGTCAATACTCATTGTTATACTGTTATTCACATTTAAAAATACGTTTGACAAGTCCGTGCAATTGTTTAAATAAATGATTAGAGATTGAATGGTTTTCATTAAGACCTGTTTAATGTGAACATAAACTAGTGTTAAATGATATTAAAGGACATTTATTTGCGGCCTTCGGGTCATTAAGAAAACTGTACAGAATTACAATCATATTTCTAGGAGGCAGTTGAAAAGTTCTTCCTTATTAACTACGAATATCTTATTCTTTATTTTATTTTATTTAAGGTTTATGAGTCTGGCAAAAAATTGTCTGTATGATATTTTATCTTGACATGTGTATCTATTCTATTAGACAGCAATAAGGTTAAGTAATTGTTTTATTCTAAAGTAAAAATAGTACAAATGACGTTACGTACTGATGTAATGCATCCAAATTGTGCCATAATAATATTATTTCTAGGCATAATAATTATTTAGTTATTTTTATGAATAAAAAAAATTATGAAAACAATATTTAACTATAATGAAACCATGTGCCTTTATGATAAAGAGGCGTGGTTTAAGTTTAATTGAAATAACATTTAAAATACTATGGTAACATTTAATGTAGGTACGTGGCACATAGAAACATATAGTCCATTATTTATCTAAACTGAGGTTATCCCCAAGTTTGTTAAGGAAAACATGCTCCCAAATAAAAAAAGAGGTACTATTATATTCCATTAGTCAGAATAGTTCAGAAAATTTTGCTTTTCTGAACAAAAAATGAAATTTTGACAAACAGTCACAATATCTCTTTAATGAATAACACTTAAGAAAAAAACAGAAATTATTTCGTTAGTTTGCCTTTAAAATATAAAGAAAAAAAAGCTGTTTTTATCTATCAAAGCCTAAGCATATTTTATATTCTTATTACACACTTTTTGTTTGCGAGAGGGGCCGGTGTGCAAATAATTCTGTTATTTACAATATTACAAAGTAATCGCACGTAATACTTCTTCGTCGGATCAAGAATGATTGCAGCGTAAATATCTCAAGTGATGTTAATCCAGACGTATGTTCGGTCACACGCCCTTGAAGCGCTATATATACAAACCCTAGACTTAGTTATTTTATAAATATAGCCCGCTCATGTCGACAAATTGCTAGAAGGCAGCAAATATGGCAGAGTCTGACCAAAAACTGTTTCCACAGAAGCACACTGAAAGCTATTTGAAACTCTATTTGAAATAGCTTAACAATCTCAAATCAACAGGTTGACAGTTAGAACCCAGTGAGTCCGACTTCAGGCAGTCTGCCAGTAATCACCATTTCCTTGAACCTTCTCATCTTTTGCTGCACAATCCTGTCTCAACATTTTGCCGCCAAGTCTGATTGCATTTCCGTTATTTTGTCTGTTTCCCGGGCAATGACAAAAAAGACTGTCATTTGTCATAACTTCACAAATTCGCACTAGTGAGTTTCCTTACGTCCAGACCCTCCTTCGCTTCCTGTCAAAACGGTTATAAAACAGGAGTACAAGACGGAGAGATTCATATTCTCGAGTGAAAATAGCGCCGATAGATGATCCAAGCAACGTTCGATTTAAAGTATAAATAAAAACGTTTATAGAGTAATAAACAACAATTTACAAATTCAGATAAAACATTTTAGCGACAATAAGTTTGAAACAAAATAAAATATTTAAGTAATTCCGCGCATGCTGCATTTTTCAACGTTTAGCTCTATGTTTATTTTTCCCGCGTAATAAATTCCTTTGTAAATAATCTTTGATCGTTGATGGCATTATCAGACACTTATTTCTGTTCGACGATGTAAAAACAGTGGCTTAAAATATCGAGAAAGAAACGGGAAATTATTCTCCATGGCAAAAACGCATTGATATTGCCGAAAATTTTTCGTTTTCCGATAATCTTTCACATACACTAGCGCTTCGACTCATTCTTACTGTTTGAGGGGAGCGATTGTGGATTTTTGACCGAGTGTTCAATGGAAGTGTTGTAGTCAAATTTTAAATAGGCCTTTCTCGTCCTTTTTACAGGTTAAGCGGCCGCTACAGGTGACGAGTAAAGGTGTACAGCGGGGGGTCTGATCAGGAGGGTGGAGACTCACTACGATTGCAGCCACTCAGGGACGTGGCTCGAGGCGGTGAGAGCTTGTACGGCGGCCTCCGTATGGGCTGTCGGGTAGATCACGTGACATGGGACAGCCAGTGGCGGCGAGGATCCTCGGTGACTGGTAGCGGTGAGCGGAGGACACGGCCTTCACAAGGACTATCCACGATACCCAACAATCTATATACTCGCCGTGGGCAAGGCATCGACTCATTTGTGTTGGATTTACTCAAACAAATTCATTGGTGATTAATGTCGAATAGGCGTCGATTGATGATAAGCGCAGTATAGGCTATATAAGGATGGTTATTGTTTTATTTTTGACATTTAGAACATCCGTCCAGTAATTGCCATTGAGGTGTTTTGGAGATCATATCGCCACTTTTCCGTTTGAAAATAATCTAGAGAATCTTAGATTTTGCCTTTTCTGCGTGAAACGTTCTTAAGAGGTGCTTATATCAATATTGAATTTTGTAAGTAGTTGGCAATAGAGTCTCGTGTGAAATCCTGTGTGCGCTAATGAGTACTCGGAATTACAGTCACTAACTAATCGGTCTAATCTGTGCTACTGCTACCACAACATGTACATTTATCAGCATGGTTAAATAGATTTTATTTTATTTATTATTAGACCGCTTACACTATGAATGGTACTAAAAGCAATATGAATTGTTGTATTTCTCATGTGCGAAGTTGTGTTTTGTGAAAAACTGGAAAAGCATTAAACAAGCCGCTAAGAGAGCTGTCAAGGGAAGAACGTCAGCTATATACGTGCTTGAAGTAGTTGGATTGAACCCAATCAGTTCGGAATGGTGTCTCGGCCGACCCAGCGCTACCTCGAGTCCCTGGTGCTAATTGTGCTGCTTTGTGTGGGATATAGCGAGTCGTGTGGCCCCGGGCGGCGACAGGCCCGCTCCAGGTCCAGGTTCCGGAAGTTAACCCCTCTCGTGTACAAGCAGCACGTGCCCAACGTGTCCGAAAACATGATTGGCGCCAGCGGTCAAGCGGACGGGGCCATCGCCCGTGGGGATCCTAGGTTTAAAGATTTGGTGGAGAATCATAATATAGATATTATCTTCCGGGACGAAGAAAGGGACGGTTCAGACCGGATCATGTCTAAGGTAAGCTTTTGTTTGATTTTCTTTTCTTTCAAGAGTAGTCCTCGCACCCTCACTCCCTCACTCCCTCTCTTTTCTCTCTCTCTATCTTTCCTTTTTCTCTCTGTGATTTTCTTTAGGGTATCCTCCTCTCTCAAACTCTCAAACTCTCTCAAACTCTCTCTCTCTCTCTCTCTCTCTCTCTCTCTCTCTCTCTCTCTCTCTCTCTCTCTCTCTCTCTCTCTCTCTCTCTCTCTCTCTCTCTCTCTCTCTCTCTCTCTCTCTCTCTCTCTCTCTCTCTCTCTCTCTCTTTCTGTATGTATTATTTGTAAACGGTTTCATTGAGTTTCCGTCAGTCCACTTGGCCATAGAATACTTGGCTTTCTAGGGATCTATACCCCAGGGGGACCCTGCCAGTCTGAAACCATCTTCCAGACACCATATCTGATAGTTTGTCCAAGGTATATTTCCGCAATTTTTACAAAGTGTTTATTAAGTGCTGCAATGGCAGCCTTATGTTATAGAACACAACTATAGCAATTTGTAATATAAAAGTAGCGGTATAACGACATCAGGTCAGAAAACGTGCATTTTGTTGTATGAGATTATGTAGGCAACAAGCGATAAGAAAATAATTTTAATAAAATGTTGAAGTTGAAGATGGTGGTGATAATTATAATAATAGTAATAATAATAATAATAATATAATAATAATAATAATAATAATAATGCGAATAAAGGACAATAATTACATAAATAACATTAAAATTTATTTGCCCCATTTTATATCTGAACGACAGAAATATTTAGATTAATTGTATTTTTCAAATTCACGGTATTTATATATAATTTTTGATATGAAAGTACGTTTGTATATTTTTACAGTAGTACCCGCTTCTAGGCTTATTTCAGAGGACAACAGAAATCATTTTTATTTAGTTCTTACCAAACAATATTAAATGAAAATAGGACTAACATCAACAATTAAAGGTATGAAACAATATATTCAGGAAGATGATAATGACAACTAGCACATTAACCACACAAAATCTTGGGACTCCCAATACCTCATTCCTTTGGGATTTACTTTCTTATTTCGAATAGGTTGAACATTGAGATAAAACTATGTGAATATCGTACTATCTGTATCCATATTATTTTCTTTGATCATGTATGAGGTTGTCGGTTCGACTACGATTAAACATAGAAAGACACATTATTGTTGCCTTTCTGAACGACTCTAGTAAGTAATTAAGAAAATGCTATTGCTACTTATGGATAAGCGATCCGAGGCAATGCTTGTGATCCGAAGGCAGATAATTGTGTTGAGGAATACCTCACGCATTCCGTAAACCAAAGGCACGCGAACCGTACCAGCCCATCATATCAAACCAAATTTCGGTTCTGACAGTTAAAGGGGTTTAAAAGTCTGAATCCATTTCAAGTGAGTCTAATTGTTCAGGGAATAGGCGAACTATCTTCAAACGAAAAAACTGAACTCAAAATGTAAAGTTCTGTAGCACCTGTCGGAAGGATGCCAACAGCTTTGCACGTGCAATGAAATGAAATTTGTGATGATAACAATTTTCAACGTGTCGATTGGTGATGTGAATAACTTGACACGAGATGCAAGAAAATTTAAGGTAAAAGTCAACACATTTGACGTAAAGATTAAAACCTTAACATTTCATCAGGGTGGGTTTCTCATTGGATCAAAGTGATGAAGCATACATGTCTGTAAGTAATGAAACGTTAATACAGGTATAAAATCGGTATTGATGCTACGATTAGATTATGTCCGTAAGCTTATGTGTAACAATTACTGTCAAATAGTCTGTAATTTTGTAAATATTTGTGCAAATGTATTTTGGTGATTCCTAATTTTTGTTGAAATCTTTCTTTCCAATAGTAGTGACTCGTTTTCCAGAATATTTGGCTGCATATTCTTATAAATAGAAACACATACACAAGATTAATGCACATATCCTAAAGTATGCCGAATAAAAAAAAAATCATAGCATCTTGATACGGTTAGGTTTACCACTGCATCAATGCATGTTGTCTGTAGACATGATTGTCACCGTGTATTGGTATTAACAGTATCTGTTCAACTGAAAGTCTCATATGTTAGATGTTACACTCCATAACCCTTGTACAGTCATTTCGACAAAATTCCATGCATAAATTTTGTATAGATATGTCAGATGTTTGTCAAATATAATAACCAGAAAGACACGTGAGTGTGGTAAATCATTTAGCAATCTATGACTTAAGATGTCGGAGTTACTGTAATATATAACGAAGCATAGATACACGGATCTCTCAGAATCGATGGTCTAAGTTTGGTCCCTTATAAAAACAATTATATTTTAAAGACAATATTAATCTGAAGAGCCAAAATGAAAGCGTTGTTGTCGTTGTATTGGTTACTCTCAAAAGAAAATCCCAAACGTTGGAAATAACGCATTAACATTACATGTTTTTGTAATCAATATTTATCTTCATAAGGTGTTATCCCTATATGTTGGATGGCTGGACTTAATTGTCGGCATGCAGCTCAATGACAAACAAGAATAATATAATATTATATTAAAAGATTGAGAAGGAATATCCATGTTGACCAAACATGCTTTAGCGTGCGACATGACATAATTTCAAGTCAGTATTTTCATTTCCTGCAATACAGTTACTTTCTACCTAGTTTTAGTATGATTGTAGCATTAAAGTAACACTGGCTCAGGTACATCGTCATGACAATTAATTTCAGTAAAATATTTTGACATCTTTTAGAGATTCAGTTTATTACGTGTCCATGATTTGCCGCCATTCTTTCGTGAGATCGGTTGGTAAATGCAGGTACTGAACATGTCAGCAACGGATTTCTTTCCAAAAGAATGCATCAGAATAAAATTATGATATAGTGAATATGTGCACCGAATAAATAACGAAGAAAAAATATTATTTAAATCTATTCTACATAATTACACGGGCGCCTTCAATTTCTCAGTCTTCAGAATATGCCAAGTAACAAGCAACTGGTTTAAATTGTATGGCAGTACATTAAAGAACGCAATAATGAAGTATGACGTTATTTAGTAAATGTTATTTTGTAACTATTGCTTCATTACATACC
Organism: Sinonovacula constricta; assembly: GCA_007844125.1. Taxonomy (NCBI): domain Eukaryota; kingdom Metazoa; phylum Mollusca; class Bivalvia; order Cardiida; family Solecurtidae; genus Sinonovacula; species Sinonovacula constricta. The sequence continues at coordinate 12,138,784 of CM017560.1, read as the reverse complement.
GATGCACAATAAAAGATACAGATAATTAGTTACTTAAATCAAAACGATAAAGTATTAATTAGAAGTGGATTTGTAATAAGTGAATCTAGTCAGGATTTGATCTTTACCAAAGTCCAGCAGTCTGGTTTGAATTTTTAAAAAATCACGACAGTAAGGTAGTTACGAATGTGATATCTTGATAAGTAATACTACGGTATTAAAAGTTAAACGGGTCTATTTTAAAGGTAAAGTCGCATCAACATTATCAGACGCAGCAGACACATAAAGAGGTTACATACAGCTATCAGTCAGAGATACACCATTTTGTCTTCGAACACGCCAAGCAAGTGTTTAATAATGTATTCATAATTTACAATCTATATACAGACTTTATGAGATAGCATCTTTCACACTAGTCCGATATGATGCGTTGCAGTATTTTACACGGAAGAAAGAAGAAATACCTTGTCGTATATCTAAACGTTCCATTGTGAACGCAGTCATAGATTGAGAAATATGTCGCAGGACAATCTTGTGGTTGTTGCATTCATTTGTGCCAAGAAATGTGCAGCAACACCATTATTCAGCTAAAACTCGAAATGCTGTGTTATAAGTGTGTCAATACTCGTCATATTGAAATATTTTGAAAGAATATAAATGTAAAGCTTGTCTTAGGCCTAGCATTTATGTTTAGTTAGTTTATGTATGTTTCATATTTGGTATACTTGTCAACTGGGTTCCATTTAGTAATAACAGCTTAAGTGAGCCAGTTGTTGCATATACACACTGTATAAATACAATGTGTCTTGATTGAACAAGATATATCTAAAAAATATCTAAAAGCATACAATGTGTTTTACCCACGTTTTTCATAAATAAATATTTTTTCATTCAGTTCGTCTCGTTGATGCTAGCCAAGTAGAAATATATGCTAGTCAGTTTTGTTTTCTTTTGGTTGTCGTTTATTTGGCTGGACACGGTACGGTGTCTAAGATGTCGTATATTTATATCCACATCCAAGTCACTATACAAAATGTTTGTGTTACATCTCTTTAATTCCACTTACACTATTTTACTGTATTTTTACATCTTTACACAGTGTGGGAATACAAGGCATGTATAGCAGATAAATATTGTTAAATGGTGCAAAAACATTGTTCTTCCGAGTGTCAGTATCACATTTCGACCACAGTTTTATGTTTCAATGTTTCGAGCAAATGCCAGAACGTGTTTTGCTGTTATACTCAAATGACAAGATGTTCACAAAAAGTGTCCATGGCATTCCGAAATGTCCACAAATGTCGACAAAAAGGAGGGATGTATTTGTGGACATTAAGCTTGGCTTTCTCTTTATGTAGTCACAATACATATCGGTAACATACTGCTGTCAAGGACAACGAGTTTGTTATACATAAGAACAAACTTATGTATGCTCTTCTGTATGCTTCTCCAAATACTTAGGAAAAAATCTGTTCTCTTTGCTATTCAGCGTATATTTGATATAGCTAGAGAAAGTTTAATCATCCGTAAACATGCATCTACACAATTCTTTAATATTCGGAGGTATCATCATCATGTGCTGAAATCATTTCTCAAAGTTAAGGTATATAAGGTTATTATATCGAGCAACGCTAAGGATTTGAGATGTTTTTAACATATTGCCTAATGCAGTACCCCCTTTCTAAAGCAACATTGGCGAAAAGTTGTCAAATTTGTTGTTGTAGATAGGTTGTTGCTCTAGAGAGGTAGTCTCTATATGATGGATATCTATTGTACTTAGTTACTTTAACCGAGAAACGGTTGATGCATTCCTGTAGTAGTTATCTTTATATCTTTTATGAAATATATGCATAAGAAAATGTGTTTATTGTATTTTATTTTGACTGTACATAATGTATATTTGTAGCTGTAAACAGTTTATCTTATAAACATGAGACTCAATGACTAGTTTTGATCATTGTATGACGAGATAATTGTCGTCCAGAATCACATAAGTGTAGATTTAAGCTTCTGGACGATATTTTAGGTGGTATGATATGTGGTTTCATTCTTATTACACGTTATTTAAATTAGAACTTGATTCCTTAATGTTCTGCTCTTTTGTTATAATGAGTGACTAAACGTCGAAGAATTAAAGTTGACTTCAGTCGAGTAATTTCTATAAGGCACTTAAGACACATGCCTACATGTTGTTATCATAAACGAAAATATTTTTATTTGTACTAAAAAGCCAAAGAATTCACATTAAATCCTCGCCATTCACCTTTTTACATCGGGAAGCAAAGCCAGGTAGTCGACAGACAGGGTTTTTTTTGGACTTTTGATTTTTTTAACAGAATTCGTTCCACTTCACTATAACTTGGTTTGTACATAAAAAAATCCGGTCGTTCATGTTACACTTTGCTCGATGTAATGAATTGTTTGAAAGTTATACGGAAGTCGACGTGACTTTGGATCACCTCTCGCAGGTGGGTAACTTTATCCACTGACCAGTTCTTCTATCAAATGTATGATGCATGAAGTTAAAGTAATCCTCATCAGGCTATATTTTGTTATTAACCCATGGTCAGATGTTAATTAAAACTAAACATTTGGAAGCGAAAAGTGTATATCCCGATAGGTCAGCTCCAGAAAGGAGTGAACTAACAGGAGCGGCCAGAATATCACAGATACCACCTACGGCTCAAGGAAGCGTGTGAGAAACTCCTGTACACTAAAATCTAATTTGTATTCTATACAGAAAATAAATTACGATATTGGTTTATGTTTGCTATGACAAGAAAGCGTTACTTTCTGCACCAACGTTATAAAACGGTTTTCCAAAATGAACTTTCGCCTTGCCCCTAGGCTCTTTCTTCTTAAGCCAAAATGTCAGGAATTACTTTGTAAAGTACTTTGTTTTTATATATTCGGACAGAAGGGACATTCACTTGTATGCTTTAAAGCAATCATTATACATTTCACGACATTAGTTTCAATGATTTCTTTATCCATGAAAGTTTTAATAAATATTAACTTAATCATTTTATTAAATTTTAAATTCACTTTTTAAATATTTCTAATTTTAAATGTTGTTTAATTTGTGGTGTCAGCATTTGTAAATTGAACTTTTACAAAAATCAAGTTAGATTAAACTTTTCTAAGCTGGAACTGGAACTACTTTAATTGCTTCTAGAATTATTTGTTTAGATCTTTATGCAAATTCGTAAAATTTCCTTAAATGATCAATAAACCCTATGATGAATGAAATAAAAACTGTTTACTCTATGTACTTGGTCACAATTTTTCTTAGGTTCATGGCAGATAGTACCGCACGACAAGCACTTCATATGCATATGTATTTAAAGAATTTACGTCACTATCAAGCCAATTAGTGAACTGTTTGTAACTGCAGTGTGCACATGACGTACATTATATTTGGGCTGTTGAGCTACAACGGCATATAGCATTTTTAAAGCGTTTGCAAGCTTTAGATTCTCCTGACCGCAAAACAACGCCATCATTTGAAGGATAATATATTCACATATAATTTAAAAATCAGAGTTATTATTTTATCAATTTATTTATTGTGTAATTTTTACCAACTGTCACCAAGCCGCTTTTAAAGAGTGACATTGACTAGAACCACCTTACATCCATCAAAATGTCACAAACAAGGACATACTTGTGAACTGCGTGTTTCTCTAAAAGGCAGCGGCGTCTGTAGATCCATTTAGGCCCAGCTGGTTCGGCCAGTTTGTTACTATATAAAACAGACTGTAGCGCTTCTCCCTCGGGAATTCCAGGATTTATCCATTGAATATTACGTGATTTTCCTGATCACATGGCTATGAATATATCATATCTATGTACAGGGGAGGGGAATCCAGAAAATGTTGGTGTGGGAGGTTGAATCAAGTGACCATAAAAAGTTGGTGGACAAAAGTTATAGTATACATTACTTATGACTGGATAAGCGTTCTGAATTCTATTACTTATTTTTATCACGAAAATCGATGTAGGGTGTATGCTCACGATTGCGCTTATTTCTTAAATTACGATATTGCGTGCGTATTGCAAAACGTTTTTAAAATATAATTTCTGATCGTCTCTTTAACTCAGTGCCGGAACTGCCATTGATATTCTTTATTCCAACATCTGACTTGAAACAGGTCTACAACCTTGGTTGTTTTGTGTTCTTCTGTCATTGTGTTGAAAGTCTTTTTATGAGTTCCCCGGATATTCGAGACCAGTTTTGTCTCTTAGTCTGCTCATTACAACTGCTATTCCTATGGCAAAACTTGGAGACCCAGATCAAGCAGTTTCCAATGAGAAGTGTCTGATCACGATCTACACTGCGTATTTGCTGCTTGGCCTGCATCAATATGTTACATGACCTTTGCCTGAAGTGTTATAAAATAATTAAGTATATTAAACGGGTTATTAACGCATGTAGCATGCTAAGGGTTGCAACTGTATTTAATCAGAAACTTTATGTGGTAGATCGATATCAAGTTATCAACCATAGCATCTAAGGTCTCATGGCCCTCTCTTTGGAGAACTGAAACTCCCAAATCCAGCCGCAAGGTTTTGCGACACTTCCATATAAGTACAAGTTAGTTCAGTGAAATTGCCATGCTGGTTTTAACAAAAGTTGGCTTGTCTGGGTATTTCGTAGGCTAACGGGTTTTATGGCGCTTTAAAATTTATCATCACATCTCCTTATAATAACATGTTAATTTGAAAACCCTTTGACTGAAGATATTTGCCAGTAAAGAAAGAACTGTTAAGTGGGGAAATTTTATATGATCTTACCCATTACGGTACGTATATCTAGTTCATGTGTAGTACTAATAACTATGGCGAGCGATGAGGCAGAAAGGTCAGACTTGACCATTTTGCGGGTCTGTTAATCCCCGAGCCAGAGGTTGGACGTCGAGCTACGGTCAAGTGCCACAATACATACTTTCATGAAGAACAGTTTTCGAGATTTCATTTTTTACGTTGTGACGCATTTTCCTACACATTGTCTTATATTCAGAAACTTATCTGCATAAACTTAATTATAAACGTAATTTTGACAATCTGTTAAGTGTTTTCGTTTAAAATACTACTTAATATAAAATGTTGATATTTATTTATATTACGGTGTGTATATAGACAGACTTAATCGAAGTGGTGTAGCGATGCGTATAAAATATATCTATATACAATATGGCGTGTAAATACTTCGACGTTTCATTTGAAGGATCACTGTCTAAACGATATGGCAGTTATGACTGTAATGAAATAACCAAAATATCTCCCGGAGCAACGACGAAGTCCTTGTTGAATTGAAACCTAAAGTACAACATATGGTATATCTTGCAAATCAGTTTCTAAACTCTACAGCTTATCAATGATAATGGACGATGACTTTGCTTATATAATCACAATATAAAGCAAGGCATTGTATCTCTTTTACGTTAAATTATATTAATCAATTTATTGTAGAAACAATGAAGCAGGTGTATCAGTCAAATTGTTCAATCTAACTGCTTCATGAAAACAATAACACAGGTAAACAGACTTAATGGTCCATTTGTAATGTTAGCAACATATCAAGCAGGAAACACACACAGTTATTCCAGTATTCTAGAAATGCAAACCATACCAAAAACGCCGTGGTAGAATCTGGTGGTGTGTTATAAGAATGGTTCACCAACTAAAGTGTGAGAAAGGAAACAATTGAGAAAAAAAAATATATCCACGAGAGTGTGGGCGGTGTGCGGTTGCCTTATCTAGATGGATTTATTTATTTTCCACACTCATTCGCGATCGTCCCATTCTGGTATAGCGGTATAGCATGTGAACATAACAAGTGGTCCTCGACTCTACCCTCCTTACATAGAGAGCGCAGGCAGGTCATATGTAACACCCCTTACAGGCACGATCCGCTACTGGATCAAAGAACCATCAGTATTAATGGCGACAAATGGTGTCTAATTAAAGGTTAGAATCGACATAACAAAGAGAAACAAAAATTACCTTTTTGGAACCGTCAGTCGTCTAAAGGACCAATAGCTGTTCTTTAACTGGTTTACGAAGCGCTCTAGCCTAGCACTATATTCGTAATTGTTTGTGCATCTTTATAGACAATTGACTTGCAATTGTAAATGTGTAGAAGTTAAACTTTGCTTAAATATAAATTTAAAGAATAATTATAAGTTATTTTGTGTCACATTACTTTTGAATTGAGACGCTTCATTAATTAAAACACTCTAATCAGTTGTACAAGTTGATCTGTACAACGCTGTTAAAGTTCGATAGTCTGTCCTGTAACTTAATGTTAAGATGAAAATTAAACATTTAGCCTACAAACATAATGACTTTGACATTTTAAACATTTTAAACATGTATCATATATCCATATTCTGTTAAAAACAAATATTCCTCTTGTGTGTAATTCAATTTCAAATGTGTATTCAGCGATTTATTACAATTATAAATCAATGTATATTCATTATATTATGATATAACTTTTACACTATTGTTGATAGTGGCTATACCTAGCCTAAAGTACTGTCGTTTGCTTATATTTTCAGTCTAAACAATAGAGATCTGTCCATTGTTAGCATCATTAAATTGGTTCGACGTCATATAGTATTTCAAGGTCTTTGCCGCACTCCGGGACAGGTCCACTTAACACATCTTCTTGCTTTCCTTGAGAACAGAAACATTTTCCAATCATCACCATTTCATGGGTTACCTTTGGGAGCTTGCTATTATCCTTTCTTCTGGAAATACTTATCCACATATGAAGTACATGTACATGTTTCAATCTATTTTTATTAGGTTTTAGACAATATTATGCGCACTGCTTATCGTGTTAAGACCTCTATGACAGCGACTATTTATGGACCATTGAATATTTCACATAGGATTTATTGTGTTTTGACTATAGCGATAGTTCGTATATGTTGAGACAGTAAACGTTATGTATCGCTCTCGTACTTCTGTGCTGCTGTTCCTGAAAATTACGGCGTTGATGTCAGTTTTTGTCGTGATTGTTTTTTTGTTTTTTTTGTCGTCGATGATCATTTTAGGACATTTAGGTTGGCGTCTTTGGATTCTTGTTGAAATTGTCATGAAATAATAAATAACTGCAAAATATATATTATAAAACCAATAAATAACAAATATCGAAGCTCCGTTATTTCCATTTTATTAACATGTGTCGCATTTGTTAGAATAAAATGTGAATCTGCAATGTTGTTTCTGATAATTGTGTAATATATTGTTTCTCCATTTGAAATTTAGTTTCTGCATTTTTAATATAATGACCGTTTGTGCATTTTTTAAAATATAATGTAACTCCTGTTTATGACGTTTTTGACACTCTGTTTTGGACGGAGGCGATGCTTCAGCCATGTTCTCTGTTCACTCTCTATCTATTGACGTTATCTGTGTATCTTCGAGGCCGACAACACGGTACTCGGACAAGGCTGAAGTATTTATGAAGCTTTTAAAAGCGCCCTTGTCCTTAGATAGCACTCACACCCACACCAAACGGTGTCGGACAAGCTGTAAGTTATGAGATATATCATAATTTACAAGAGAAAAACAGAGTGTGCTTACTCAATGCAAGTAGACACATATTGTATACTCACCGAGTTGAATAGCAATATATATCAAAATAATTTGTGTGTATGTTTTTATTTACTTTGATTTGCTGGGTTTTTTTTTTGTTTTCTTTGATTTCGTTTTAAAACAGTACATAACTTATAATGGTACCATTCCATTTATTCGCTGTCAATAACATACCACTTTTTTATTTTCGAAGGTTTCTTTTGGAATTGGTATTGCAGGAAATAGCTTGTATATCCGTATATTAATTCAACCCGCCTGTAATGTTATGACTATACTCAGCCACCTTGCGCTAGAGAAATCTAACATGGTGCCATACTAAGATAGATTTTGACATATTTTAAGTGTCTAAGGATATTATGTTGGAATCACTCCCAGAACACTAATTAAACCTACTTTCTCTTCTCCAATTAAGTACAAATCCCTCTCGAACAAGTAGCACAGCTTTATCGTTCCTCTTGGATTCGTTTCACACTTTCTCGCTGTTAGACGGTTCATACATGAGGGTATTGTTAGGTGCAAATTCCCCAAAAACGTTTGCAAATAACACATACTAGCACTTATTAAGTTGCAAATGGTTTTCACACATTCCCCGGCATGCCGGTCCGTCGCTTGTCGGATGGGAGGGTATGGGGGTTGGGAGAGGGGTTGTAGAAACGTTTTATCGTGAAATCACTCTCTTAGACAGGGCTTCTTATGACGAAAGTCTCGGCAGATGAACTATGTTAGGTTGTCTGCATGTCCTCGAACTTGCACACTTGGTAGAATTAGAAAGTCAAAATTTATCCCTTGTTTATAGGCCGTTAATATTTGTTTGAGAAAAAATATGTGTTCATTTACATAAAGAATTGTACTAAAAATATTTGAATAAGCCATTTCCGTAATTATTGACGTGATTATAATGAACAATGGGTTCATGTTTTATAGAACAAAATTCACACTACAATTATTAGCAATACCGGAAACATTTGGTGTTATGATATATATATAGAGATTATTTGTTGCAATGTTTGAATTTTTAATTAGCTTACATATTATGTTATATCTTGAGTTAAATATATGTATATTTTGTGTATATTTTGTGTAGCGAAATTGATTTTATTACAAAAAAACTATTAATCAGATTCCGTTGTCGTACCTTTTTAAAATAATTTCTCGGCTATGTGTCTTATTTTCATAAAAATGTTTTCACATTTACGAATTTTCCCTAACTGAAACTGTTATGTTGGTTTTCGATTGTTGTTGTTTTTAATCTAGTATTTATTTCCTTCGTTTTTGAAAATTTTGCATAAGTGCCTTAAATGACGCCAATACTCGTCTCGTTTCTCATATCTCATAAAGAAAATACTCTCAGCAAGAGAGAGGATGGATTTCTGCAATGAGGTTTAAGCAAAGTTTTGCACGAGACACTGTATGTATACAGTTATTAATAGTTGCTTATAAAGACGGGTTTGTGTCTTCTCTCCAGAAATGTTACCAATGTCATTCCTAATCACATCACAGAGGAGACAAAATCTGTATTTCAATATAATCATTTTGTTATTATCTGAAATTAAAGCAGACATTTATTGCACAATCGCATAGCAAATTAAATAACTTGTAAATCGTCAGACATATGAACGGTTGCAATATTCTTCCGGATCAATGCGATTTGGTCCTTGGACACGTTATTTTGTGGTAGATTGACTAAAATAGGCAAAGTAAGCACCTTTGTAAATAATGGAAATAGAAACATTTCCAAATAATTACAAGCAAGAAAATACTCACATTGCAAACATTAAATAAATGTAATTATCGTATTTTAGTGATGATAAATACGATGCTGTGATATTTAAGTATTAATTCAACATAGGTTGAGCAAACATAACATGGCAGGCTTGTTACATTGGTTGTTACATATGGACGTCATAACTTGAAATTCAAGATGAAGAAAAACGCGTCTTTGATGAAAAACTAGAGTATACCATTTAATGTTTTAGTTAAATTTATTTAACACTAACAAATTTGTAATTGTAAACGGGCAACGAATACGGGATAGTTCGATTTTACTAATTGTTTGAACTAAAATGTTTTGTTTTGTTAATGACCAACTGCCATTCAAAAATAACTAATATTTCCTCTCTAACTTACCGCAATCAGCAAGTATCTGACTTTGTTTGGCATTATGACCGCTGTAATGGTAATTTTTTAGCCCGGTCAGCGCCTCCAGTATGATACTTTACCTAATCGCGTGGCGGCTGGAGTCTGGCAGTGCCACTTAGAAAGGAACTAGCGATAAACTCTGGGGTTCCCGAATTTAGACCATAAACCGTAAGACATGGGTCCTGTGGGATTGCCATATAATTTGGCGGAGCAGATGAAAATCATTTTATCTTGTTAAACCAGCATAGTGAGTCTAGACAGTTACTCTCGATTTGAAATCGACTTTCTGTCACAAACAATTTGCCTCAAATAAGGTTTCCGAGCACGTCCGCACGCCCTACCAAGATTGATGCTGTCTTTATGGTGATGGAAGCTGAAAGATCTTTTCTTGGAAATGAACAGAGCAGCAGTGTTGTCGGGATAATAACATGTGAAAACATGGTATCATGGCGGCTATACCAATACTGTTTTATTATGGATGAAATAATATAACACTTTAATTATCGGACTGTGGTGTAACGTTATTTTTTTTAATTGCACCTTAATGTCAACAGTTTTATATGTAAATGTATTAAGAAAGAAACACATAGGGTCAAAATGAATGACCACTTATTTATTTACTTTTATTTTATGGTGGGGTTTGGGGGTGGGGGTGGAGGCGTTTATGGTATTTCGGCTTTCGTTATGCCTTTTTTATTGCATCGGCGTACCCTTATCTTGCTTTCCTCGTTGTTGCTTTTAAGAAAGAAGCATATAATAATACACTAATTCAAAAATTTAAATTCTAATTTGTTATATTATAATATACATACTTTTACCTTTATTTCTATGTGTTTACATTTTTGGTTGTGTGTTTATACTTACACAGCGGTTTTCTCTAATTTCTTTGTATTTACTATCCGTCATGCTGAACAAAAAGACCATTTCGTCGGCACATAAATTTATTTCATGGGGATATAGGCAGATCATAAAAGTATGTACAGTTGCCCGGATGAGATCTATCTAGCTTTTGCGTTTTCATTTTGCTATACGATTGAAAACAATTACGCTGTAGGAAGTATTTTTAAGCGCCGGTGGTAATAAAACAAATCGGCACTTTGTAAAAACACTCGGCTGGTGTCGTAAAGTCAGAGTGCCATCGTAAGGGCCGAATAATTACTCTGTCGTTTATAAACTCCTCCGTGCCGGGAGTCTGTGCGATATGTTGCCCCGATGGCGCATACGTCTTTTATTACTTCCACTTCTTAACAGCCTGAGATAAACGTTAATTCTAATTGAAATTATCCTGCTTATTTCATATTTATGGCGATTTTGTTGAGCAAGCGGTTGAATATAAGTTTGGTGGAAAGCGTAAAGAGCTTGTTGACTATATTAGAAATAGCAGTTTTATTTGAGAATTATTCATGGATCATAATTTCCGTGTTTAAAATTTGATACATTATCACATTTTCAGGTGTATTTTCAATCATGGTTTCTGCAGCACGTGCATAATCATCACCTGATCTTATTTAAGCATTATTTAAATAAGAAGCAGATAACAAGAACTTAAAAGAGGTAAATATTTATTGGTATAACATATCACATGTAGTTAATTATTCCGTTCATTTCAGATTGTACGTAATTTATACATGTATTCGTTTAAAATTGTGTTGATTTTCTAATTTAATGGACTTTCGTTGTTTGCTGCTTTTTGGCTCGTTTTGTTATTTTTTGTAATCGATAATGTTTGTTTTTTATTATATCTCAGGCATGCAGCATATCTGCTCTTGGCTTGTGTCACACAGTTCGATGTTTATCGTCAAAATATCCACTTTATGAAGAAAAATACATTTTCATATTTTGGGTCATTGATTAAAATGTCCAAGGTATATGTTTTATGCTGTTGCGTTTCATGTTAATAAAAGTCGAATGAGAAGTAATTTTGAGACAAGCACTCGTATATAAAGTCTGTATAAAAGTTCGTGTTGTACATATTGATGTTTACTGTTGCAACATGTATCCCTATTTGGGAGATTTGTGCGCTAGATTTTAATCAGCCTGTGGTATAAGTTAAACATATAAGGTGATGTTTAGGGATGTCATATAAGTATCTGATGTACTCATGGGACGGTAGGTAGTTTCAGTTTTTTTATTGCCAAACATTGAAAGGTGTTATCACTAGCTGTAGACAGCTGAGGTCAACGTATTTCGATATTCCATGCTTTACTTCTGAGTAAATATTTAACTTTGCGCCATAACATTTCGTTTGGTCTAGATTTTATTATTTTATACCGCAGAATATCTGCTGTAAGCGCGCTATTATGCCCTCTAAAGGCCGGATATCAAAATGCTAACGCACGCTTTTCGGCTTATGTATTACCCAATATAGGGGCTTTCGATTATGCCAAAGTAAACGAACACCGTTCTCAAGATATGTTTTGAGGTTTTATTAAACAATACCTTCTCACTAATTAAATTTGTACTGCCTATAAAACACAGACCAACGTACCTGAGAGATTGTTGTTCGGGTGTCAGGTCGGGCAAGGTTACTTTGTTACGTCGTCCGTTGTTATCAACTTATTGTCCGCTCTGTCCGTGAGAACACAGCCCTGCCGATACCAGTTTCAATATCTTCGTAACGTGAATTTAAATGGACAGCAAATGCTAATTCAACAATTCATACAAGATCTTGGGATCGGGTTTATTTTATTAGTCCGTGTATCTGATGATACACTGTATTGTATATGCTGCTGATACTGGTAACGACAAATATGAAGGGTTTTAAAATTCCAGTAGACTGCAAAACAATTTACAAAACTAAACTGTATTCCCATTTTATGGTTGAAATATAAATAAAAGCAATCATTATCAGTACGAGACATTTTATTTTAATTTCATTTAAATTATTGAACATAGTATCAGTGACCACGGTATTAGACTTCGAGACAGTATACTTATGTTTATAGCCGGCTGTTTTTGAAAATTCGCTCAGTTTTATTTCCGTTTGCGGCAAATTAAATGTATCATTTCTTTGTCAGTCGCTGGTTCTGAGAACATTATACACTGTTGTCAAGCTAGACACAACTTCAGGCAAATCAGATTTGAGCAAAAAGTGAGGATCAAGATCAGCCAGCTCACATTGATCAGGATCAACATTGGCTACAGTCTCTAGCAATACATCAGCCAGCTCACATTGATCAGGATCAACATTGGCTACAGTCTCTAGCAATACATCAGCCAGCTCACATTGATCAGGATCAATATTGGCTACAGTCTCTAGCAATACATCAGCTAGCTAACATTGATCAGGATCAACATTGGCTACAGTCTCTAGCAATACATCAGCCAGCTCACATTGATCAGGATCAACATTGGCTACAGTCTCTAGCAATACATCAGCCAGCTCACATTGATCAGGATCAACATTGGCTACAGTCTCTAGCAATACATCTAGCTACATTTGTCTACAGTTAATTGCTAATAACAAAGTATGTAGTATGTGTTTGTAACACGGCCAGGTTTAAATATTGTGTCTCCAGGTTACTGACAGATTGTTCAGATACATTAACCTGAATCCAAACAAAACGGACATAATTAAATTTATCCGTATCAGACATGCAGCTGGGGATCTTTAAACTCTTAAAATCAACAAATCAACAATCGAATACAGAGGTTAATACTGTCCGGCTGCCCCCGGCCCACTGGTGGCCCCGTGTTGTTCTTTATCTTGTATCGGAATCATTTGTGCCGCTTGTCAATACCGACTGTCCATACAGTCCCAGTCAACTGACCATGTCTATGATAAGTCTTGGCCAGACAAGATAGAGTAAATAAATCATACGTGCAGACAGTCGGACCGCGAGAGATAATGGCATCTTTGTTCATCTGACATTGCGTTTGTTGATCTTCCATTGAGACTAAAAGATCTTGTAAAACATCAATAGACTTGCGATCAGAAAGAACTTTGATGGCTCGTCGGCTTTCCAAGGACACAATCACTTTCCATGGTTTAATCAATCGTTCAATTACTGATGAAAGCTTTTCGCGTACTGTCGCAAATTAATATGACAATAAAATCAGAATCTCTACAATAAACATCGATACTTTTTGCAGGGGTTATAAAAATAAAATGTCGCATGCTTTTTATCTATATTTGCATCATAATAATTTTCATTTAAATATTGTGAAAGGTAAGGCGGAGTCGGCTAAGCAAGTCAGTCAGCACTAGCAAAGAGGTCCTGGTGATTTTTTTAATATAAATTTATAAAACTTTATGATATTTCTAAACATATCTAGTTATTCAAACTGTATTAACACGTTAGTTAAGTTTCTAAGTGTTCATAGTATGACATAAGTTTCTAAGTGTTTGTAGTATGGCATACATTATTTGTAAAATGTGTTTAAATATTTTGACAAATTTTGACATACATACTATAAAAACAATTTCGGAAAACAGAGGTAATTACATGTATGTTTGAATCATTTTATGGCAAATAACCTAATTGTATTATTTTTATCCAGATTCATTACAACATGTAAAGACGTTAACAATAGTGATCCAAAATAACAAAATTTCAAGATAAATCTAACTGAACTATTTTCAAAATGTTAGTTACTCCCATAACTCTACATCTCCCATAACTATACATCAGTTTGCAAACGTATCAACACTCTATTTCAAATTTTAACAACCAAACCGAATTAAATTAAAATCTAACAAAACTAGTCCGGCAATAAGCTATTATTAAAAGCCACGTTTGATGTTCAATAATAACCTAAAATACCAACACTGGTAGGTTTCAATACAGGCCTGGCTGACCAGTGACCAGAAAATAGCCAGCATCACATGCTGATGTCCGGAGATTAGAAAGCTGTGAAGATGGCCAAACATTGTAGCGGGATGTTTACCCGTTTGACGCATCTTATCACTAATCTGGCGCTGTTGTCCTTCTGTAGAAGACAAACTAGAACAGTGGCCCCCAAAACGTCAACAAGACCCTTGAGTACTCGGAGAATTTCTCAACGCGTTCCCATCGTTTCTGACGACCTGTTGTTGGCCAACTGCCTCAAACTTATCACGTGTATCACTGGGTCCCACATCACAAGAGCCTTGTTATTGTCTTTCGTTGTCATTTTTCCTGACAAAACCTTTTCTTTTTAGGATTAACTTCTTATTGCAAACTGAGCCTGGATGCAAGAGTGAGACACTTGTTGGTAAATGTTGAAACAATTTTATCGCCATTACTTGAAACTCGTCCCTGAAACGGTGTGAACTGTAGCTTGGGTGCATTTGAGAGAATTTAGTGTTTTGCCTTTCTACGCCATTGTTACACAGTCAGTGCTAAAAGCGCGCCAACTTGTGAAATACTTTAAATAATTAAACGTTTTAAATTTAAACCCTATATTAATACATATCATGAAAGGGCGCGATAGCAAAATACTGATTTGTTTGCCTAAAAGTCTAAAGTTCTACAAAGCTCCCACTGGCTGTTGGATATCGTCAGTTTTTACGTGCTTGGCCTTTTCAAGTCTGTTTCACATGTATATCTTAAATATAAGTCTGTCAATTACATCCCCATTTCTCACATTATTGAGATTTTTTATGCATATTTTATTTCAATAATAATTGAATTATAAGCATTTTAACGTGTCGAAATATAATTATGTCAATTATGCTATTATGAATTATGTTTATTAATTGTATAGATGTTCATGTACACGAATCGTGTGTTTTCTCTCTATCCATGTTAAGTCTCGTCTCATCTTTTTACTTTGTAATTTTAACGTGCATATTTAAACATTGGCCTGTACAACTTTAAATTTTGATAAACTTTGTCTTTTTCCTGGAATTAGACATCTTTATCTCCTGTCTGGGAGATAGATTCAAAATATGCGGTTGTTTTTTTTGTGTCAGAATGAACTGATTACATATGATACCGGAGAAGCTATAATCCAGGTTCATAAATAAGGAGTGTGACTGCAGTGACTGTATTGACAAACATTTGAAACATATAGCGCAAGAGTCAAAGTTGTCAAAAAAATGGTGCAAAGTGTAAACATTTCAAAACAAAGACATATTATTCTGTCTGTACGGCATCGTAAACCATACTAAAGTAGGTGTTGGAGTGGCTCAATACACAGAACGTTATGTCAGGATCGATGTAAACGAGGTTTTTTTTCTAACGTAAGATACGAGTCAGTTAGGAGTTGTCACTATTTTGGTATTCGTGTTATGTTGTATTTTATCATTATTACGTTTTAAAACATTTCACATCTGTTTGCCCACCTCTTGAAAGCCCGCGTCTGTTTACTTGTCTCCGATTGCCAATGTTTGGTTTGGATTAGACCTCCATTGATCAGTGTAGTGTTCGCTTTTATATGCTCTAATACGAAGGGACGGGACCAACAAAACGTGCTTAGATAATTTAATTAGTGTTAAAGCTCTTGAGTCCAGGATTATGCCGTTTTGAGACAGAACTTTTTTTACCCCTACTGTCTATATAAATAAGCAGGAATATATCACCCTCGCTATATTTGTAGAAGAACTGACGGTCGCAGACTATTTACAGACGTTTGTTCCGTTGAAGGCCCTGCCTTTAAACAGAAGTTCTCTTGTTTCACATTGGTGTCTTCGTAAACAGTGGCCCTGTTTTTGAAGAAATGTAAAAGTGCCTTATTCGCTTTGCCTCACTTTTTGCCTTCGATATCCAACACTTTTCTATAACACAATTAATTGAAAAAGAAACAAATCTGCTTCTAGAAATGAAAGTTTCACAAAGTCAGCACTACATTAAAATGAGAAAACAAACATGCACTCATTTAATAATTTTATTATTATTATTATTATTATTATTATTATTATTATTATTATTATTATTATTTAACAGTCCGTAAGTTTTATATATAACGTAACTAACTAGTTCTACACTATCATCGTTCAGCTAATTGTTTATGTGATGAATATCAAAGAAAATGAAAAGAATGTCATGCTAACAAACATTGATCGTACACAATTAACAAGTTTAACTACAACAGAAATAGCCCAGCATAAAAGTGAGATTTCTTTACGACAAGAACTAACTAATGTTTAGCCCATTTATTAGCTGCAATTTCCTTGTAGAAGACAATAACTATCGTAATGTTTGGCCCATTTATTAGCTGCAGTTTCCTGTAGAAGACAATAACTATCGTAATATTTAGCCCAGTTATTAGCTGCAGTTTCCTTGTAGAAGACAATAACTATCGTAATATTTAGCCCAGTTATTAGCTGCAGTTTCCTGTAGAAGACAATAACTATCGTAATATTTAGCCCAGTTATTAGCTGCAGTTTCCTTGTAGAAGACAATAACTATCGTAATATTTAGCCCAGTTATTAGCTGCAGTTTCCTGTAGAAGACAATAACTATCGTAATATTTAGCCCAGTTATTAGCTGCAGTTTCCTTGTAGAAGACAATAACTATCGTAATATTTAGCCCAGTTATTAGCTGCAGTTTCCTTGTAGAAGACAATAACTATCGTAATATTTAGCCCAGTTATTAGCTGCAGTTTCCTGTAGAAGACAATAACTATCGTAATATTTAGCCCAGTTATTAGCTGCAGTTTCCTGTAGAAGACAATAACTATCGTAATATTTAGCCCAGTTATTAGCTGCAGTTTCCTTGTAGAAGACAATAACTATCGTACTGTTTAGCCCAGTTATTAGCTGCAGTTTCCTTGTAGAAGACAATAACTATCGTAATATTTAGCCCAGTTATTAGCTGCAGTTTCCTTGTAGAAGACAATAACTATCGTAATATTTAGCCCAGTTATTAGCTGCAGTTTCCTTGTAGAAGACAATAACTATCGTAATATTTAGCCCAGTTATTAGCTGCAGTTTCCTGTAGAAGACAATAACTATCGTACTGTTTAGCCCAGTTATTAGCTGCAGTTTCCTGTAGAAGACAATAACTATCGTAATATTTAGCCCAGTTATTAGCTGCAGTTTCCTTGTAGAAGACAATAACTATCGTAATATTTAGCCCAGTTATTAGCTGCAGTTTCCTTGTAGAAGACAATAACTATCGTAATATTTAGCCCAGTTATTAGCTGAAGTTTCCTGTAGAAGACAATAACTATCGTAATATTTAGCCCAGTTATTAGCTGCAGTTTCCTGTAGAAGACAATAACTATCGTACTGTTTAGCCCAGTTATTAGCTGCAGTTTCCTTGTAGAAGACAATAACTATCGTAATATTTAGCCCAGTTATTAGCTGCAGTTTCCTTGTAGAAGACAATAACTATCGTAATATTTAGCCCAGTTATTAGCTGCAGTTTCCTGTAGAAGACAATAACTATCGTAATGTTTAGCTCAGTTATTAGCTGCAGTTTCCTTGTAGAAGACAATAACTATCGTAATGTTTAGCTCAGTTATTAGCTGCAGTTTCCTTGTAGAAGACAAGAACTATCGTAATGTTTGGCCCAGTTATTAACTGCAGTTTCCTTGTAGAAGACAATAACTATCGTAATATTTGGCCCAGTTATTAACTGCAGTTTCCTTGTAGAAGACAAGAACTATCGTAATGTTTGGCCCATTTATTAGCTGCAGTTTCCTTGTAGAAGACAATAACTATCGTAATGTCTGGCTCAGTTATTAGCTGCAGTTTCCTTGTAGAAGACAATAACTATCGTAATATTTGGCCCATTTATTAGCTGCAGTTTCCTTGTAGAAGACAATAACTATCGTAATGTTTAGTTCAGTTATTAGCTGCAGTTTCCTTGTAGAAGACAATAACTATCGTAAATTTTAGTTCAGTTATTAGCTGCAGTTTCCTTGTAGAAGACAATAACTATCGTAATGTTTGGCCCATTTATTAGCTGCAGTTTGCGTTGCAATAATCGAGGGTAGAGCCACGCGATCCCCTCACCTGTTAATCCCGTTTGATCCGAGCGGATTATTGCTGATCTTAGCCTGGATTTACGTGAACAGCTAACTACGACTGCATGCCGCTTTAGGAATGTGCAGTATGGTACAACAAACAGAACTGAATAGTTGTGTGAACGATCTGCCCACCCAACCATTCATGTTTACATGTTTCTACAACAGTAGATGTTACTCCATGCCCACTTCACGTGATGCTGCTCCATGCCCACAACACTAGATGTTTCGTTAGTTCAAGCTTATAAGTTGTTGTATTTTATATTGATTAAATTTTAGTATTTTCTTTGTATTCTTTGTCCATCTACCTACCTTTCTAAAATTGTCGTTCTTCTCCCGGCACATAACTGTTTGCTCGACATATGTCGAAAGGTGAAAGGCGAAGGTAAATGAAACCGAAGATCGGACATAAATTTGCCCTACTCTCTCTCTCTCTCTCTCTCTCTCTCTCTCTCTCTCTCTCTCTCTCTCTCTCTCTCTCTCTCTCTCTCTCTCTCTCTCTCTCTTCTCTCTCTCTCTCTCTCTCTCTCTCTCTCTCACTCTCTCTCTGTCTCTCTCTCTCTCTCGCTGTCTGTCTGTTGCACATATGTCTTCAATTTATATTTTACTTTCTTTTGTTTATATCTCACTATTTTTTCACTTTTTTGTTACTATGTCTAAATACACTAACCCATGAGTGCTTCATTATAACCAATTGTCTGAAGCCTCATCACTCCGCAGTTAACACTAAAACATTGGATTGATAAAAAAAACACATTGAAAACAAACGTACAAGGTAAGGTTCGGATGTTGTCATTTTGCTATGTGTTGCAGTAAATAAGCGTGTGAAAGTTTTAAATTGTAAAATGGTGCACATCCTAACAAATTATCCTTATGTCTTCTAATGGTAATTTACTCATTTTCCTTGGTAAAGGCATTGTGTTTCGTATAATCAAATCAAACTTTGAATGGTGGTAGGTGAAGACACGTCAATGATAGGAGATTGACAGTCGATATTTGCGTTAATTCGAGAATCTCTTTTAAATTTTCAGAGACTCAGCAATTGCCGCACTGCTTTAATGGTTTTGTCACATTGCTTTAATGGTTTTGAGAAGAAAACAATATCGCCACTCTATCACTAATGCTGTCTCAAGATCGTCTGTTAAATCGTGTTTGCCATGAGTTTTGCACGCAAATATTTCCAGGTTTCATAATATAAATGACAACACAGTCTCCACCCAAGACAAATGTTATCATGTATTCCACTGCTTGACATTGGATTGCCTTGGTAGCAAAATCTATGCCTGACTCAATGAATTTGATTCTATGAATCGAAGAAAGAAATGATTGTAATATTTCGAAGCAATATATAATATCTGAAAGACAATTGTTCTAAGGTGGGATTTGTGGTTCAATGCAGAAAAATGAACGAAACATATTTTTTTATTTCCTTTCAATTTTCACCGTCGCGATTCTAAAAGCAACATACATAAGAAAAATATGTATATTATAACGACTGGTGCATACCATGCACAATTGAAGACAGACGTTCAAAGCTTTGATGGTTGAAAGACGATCACAGCAGTTCAACTGGCATCGATTGGAGTCGACATGCACCTCCTGTCTGGGCAATTATGAAAACCATTCTAAAATTAAATTTATCAATTAGTTTTCCTCTGAGATTCCTGATTACTTTCCCAGTCTCTGGGTATGTATACACCGGTTTAATTTGCAAGCGAACCGGTAAGTCTTCGTACACAACCGCTTCTGATCTTAACACTGGCACGAATCGAGGTGTTGTAAAAATCCACACTCTCCTAAAAACAGTTGTCTAGTTTGACTTGTAAGAAATAAGCGATGGGTTCTGATCAAACCCTTATAGCGCTGACTAGACGGCACAACAGCCGTACCTTGGATCACAGACGTATATTAGGAAAGATATCACATCATTATAATATATCACTGACTGATTAATTTATTTCAATCATTAAATTGAGTACATAAGGCAGATTATAACACTTTTAAATGAGGTTAAGACATTCCGTTTAGATAATTGTATCGTGTACTGCAATAAGTAAGTTTTGCAAAACTATGAGTAATGAAACATACAATATATTTTGTCTAGACCACAGCTCAGCGTATGCATATAATGCACAGAACCACACATCCGCACTCATATTTATTTCAATTATTGCGTCACTGTGTTATGACTGACGTTTACACCGTAAATTTGAGCATGCGCAGTTCGGAGATACACAAGTTTGTTGACCCACAGCTGTGTTGAAAACCGTCGCAATGATTTTGATTATCCAAACAATAAGGCGACACATTATTTTGCATGGCATCATGTTTACATATAATCTAGTGATCAGATGCATTGTCTGAAATCATAATGCTTTGTATGTCTTTGCTTTTTGGAAGAACAAAAGAACATAAGACCAAACGTGGCCAATGTCACTTTTATGGTATGATATATGAAACTGTTCAGATGCTAGTTCAAATGAAATAACACAAGACAATTCACAACTCCACGTCAATAAAGGGGTAATGGCGTCTGTAGATAGATAACACAAGATAACTTACTACTCAACTTAAATTCAGATATAATGGCGTCTGTAGATAGATAACATAAGACAACTCAAACTCAACTTCAATTTGGAGATAATGGCGTCTGTAGATAGATAACACAAGATAACTCAAACTCAACTTCAATTTGGAGATAATGGCGTCTGTAGATAGATAACATAAGACAACTCAAACTCAACTTCAATTTGGAGATAATGGCGTCTGTAGATAAATAACATAAGACAACTCAAACTCAACTTCAATTTGGAGATAATGATGTCTGTAGATAGATAACACAAGACAACTCAAACTCAACTTCAATTTGGAGATAATGGCGTCTGTAGATAGATAACACAAGCTAGCTCCCGCAAAAAAAAGGTAACGGCGTCTGTAGGCAGATAGATAAATAGCTGTATTTTGGTAAAAGTGTACATAAAACATGAAAATAACAAAATGTGTGATAATATCATAAACAAAGACACACATATTTATCATCCATGAATGCACACCAATAGCAGGGATAACACACCAGTAGCAGCGATAACACACCAATAGCACGGATAACACACCGATAGCAGGGATTAAACACCAATAGCACGGATAACACACCAATAGCAGGGATTAAACACCAATAGCACGGATAACACACCAATAGCACGGATAACACACCAATAGCAAGGTTAGCACACCAATAGCAGGGATAACACACCAATAACAGGGATAACACACCAATAGCAGGGATAACACAACAATAGCAGGGATAACACACCAATAGCAGGGATTACACACGAATAGCAGGGATAACACACCAATAGCAGGGATAACACACCAATAGCAGGAATAACACACCAATAGCAGGGATTACACACCAATAGCAGGGATAACACACCAATAGCAGGGATAACACACCAATAGCAAGGTTAACACACTAATAGCAGGGATAACACACCAATAACAAGGATAACACACCAATAGCAGGGATAACACACCAATAGCAGCGATAAAACACCAATAGCAAGGTTAACACACCAATAGCAGGGATAACACACCAATAACAAGGATAACACACGAGTAGCAGGGATAACACACCAATAGCAAGGTTAACACACCAATAATAGGAATAACGGACCAATATCAGGGATAACACACCAATACTAAGGATAACATACCAAAAGCATGGATAACACACCAGTAGCAACGATAACACAGCAATAGCAAGGATAATACACCAATAGCAGAGATAACACACCAATAGCAGAGATAACACACCAATAGCAGAGATAACACACCAATAACAGTGAAAACACACCAGTAGCAACGATAACATACCAATACGAGGGATAACACACCAATAGCACGGATAACACACCAATAGCAGGGATTACACACCAATAGCAGAGATTACACACCAATAACAGCGATTACATACCAATACCAAGGATAACACATCAATAGCAGGGATTACACGCCAATAACAGGTATAACATACCAATATCAGAGATAACACATCAATACCAAGGATAAAATACCATAAGCAGGGATAACACACCAGAAGCAGCGATAACACACAGATAACACACCAAAAAGCATTAATTACAAATAAAAAGCTCATTAAACTAATTGATTTAATACAACGGTGAACTGAATAAAATTGAGATCACCTGTTAGTTAATTATTATCTTTTATCTCAGTATTATAAAATTGCATATTAAAGATCTTTTTTATTTAACATCACAATTTTAGTAGGAAATAATACAAGAAAATATCACATGAATTTTTTATACATTTAAATCCATAGCACATTACTAAGACATTATCTAACTGGCCATTAAATACATTTTGATGGCTTCTTTGAATTCATCTGAACACTCAACTCAAATAACATAAGACAACTCGCAACCCTACTTCATTAAAGCAGTAATGTTGTCTGAAGACAGAAAACACAAGACAACTCACAATCCCACTTCACTTCAGTATATGTGGCTTTGCTTTTGTTAGAGAACTAGTCCTTTACTGTGCTGGTAAAACACCTCTTCAACCATTATTAGTAATCTAAGACTGATCCTGAGTTTATGATCTATTTATTTGTTGTAATTAACATTCGTCTAAATG
Source organism: Sinonovacula constricta (assembly GCA_007844125.1). Classification (NCBI taxonomy): domain Eukaryota; kingdom Metazoa; phylum Mollusca; class Bivalvia; order Cardiida; family Solecurtidae; genus Sinonovacula; species Sinonovacula constricta. The sequence continues at coordinate 12,115,509 of CM017560.1, read as the reverse complement.
AAACTACCACCTTCTTCCACACACGTATGTTACCACTAAGCCTGTAAATTACTTAGTGATTAGGCTTCGGCAAATAATGTTAATCCAGTGCTGTCTTGTCAGGATCTGCACTGTTTTATGCCGATTCTACGACAAAATGTATTTACATGAAGATATACCTAGAATTATCAAGAATTAAAACGGGTTATTAAAATATTGCATGTTGAGGTGTTTCTCTGTATCATCATCTAAGTGGGCCGTGCACGTGATACAGGTGTGGCCGGTGATTACGGAAATCTCCTTGATGTAATAAATGTGACAGGTTTACCCAGATCGATAATCAAACAGTCCCAGCCCATTTCCGGGGCTGCACCTGATACTTTTATTACATTTGTTACACTTAACGTGTGATACGGTGCTATGCAGATATAAAATTCACCTGAAATATTTCAAAGTTCGTATCTGTGATTAAGGAAGACCTGTAATAAATTGAAGCGGAGTTATGTTAATTGAAATATAAATTAGACGATTATGCGTAATTAATAATTAAATGTAATTATTTTTATATTTTAAATGTGGTTGAAAAAGTGTCAGATCTTTAATCGAAATGGGGCTCAATAAAGGAATTCGATGGCATTTCTTAAAAATAAACGGTTCTTGCTTAGTTCTGAATTCTTCTAGAAGTATTTACATGTTAATCAGCAATCTGTGCCTATAAATATAACCCATACATTTAAGTAATTAAAGAAAAACTTGATAATACAAGAAGAAATTACTTACATTAATTTCAATTTACTTTAAATATATATATTAATAATTGTGTTGAAATTTCAAACCTATTTATGGTAGGTTTAGATAAACCAAAATTGATTGAAGAACAAATGGCCATAAGCGCCTTTAATTGGTTTGTAATGCTCGTATAATATATTTTGTATAAGTCTCGAACAGATTTTTATTATGCCACTGAGAACAACTCTATATAAACCGAATTTGTTTTATTTTCAATGATAGGTTGATTTTGAAGACCACTCGTTCATGTCATTTTTTAAAAAAAAGATGTTCATTTTGATTTCCATGAGTTATTCCGTTATAACTTATCACAGCATTATGATTTCTGACACTATGCCGTTGCTGTTTTGAATATATTTTTCGCATATGGAGATACTATAAATACTTGAATTAATGAAAATGTTTTTTATGAATTTTGCCCAAACGCGCCACTATCTTCTTTCAGAGGTGTAAAGAGAAACTGGACATTCTTGCCGACATGGTGCAGCGACAGTGGCCCGGAAGCTCACCGGAAGTGCCACCAGTCAAGGTCAAGGTCAAAGAGGCTTGGGACGATACGTACCTGCACGGAGAAAACTCGCTTCACTACGAGGGCCGGGCTGTCGACATAGCAACCAATGACAGGGACAGGTAAGGGACAATGACTTTATTAAGAACAGAAAGTGTTTTTTATTCAGTCAGGAACAAGTACACAATCCTTACAACAATAAGTAGTGCTAATTAGCTGTTATTTTCAGTCATGTATTTTCATAAGTGCACAAACAAAAACGCCTGTGTGTAAAGGATTTTGGATTAGCAAAATCTTAATTTATATTTTTGCCAGTTTTCCTAATTGGTTGTTATTTTTAGTCGTGTGTTTTCATAAGTGCACGAATAAAAACAGTTGTGTGAAAAGGATTTTGGATAAGTCAAATTAAATGGTATCTTTGCAGGTTTTCCGAATTGAATTTGTCAAGACTGTTCATAACCTTAACTCAGACTAATCAGATAATGCATGTTGTGAGTGGTCAATTTGTTGTGTATTTGTGTACACTTTTGGCAACTAAAATTATTAAAGTGTTATTTGTATGAATCGCTGTATTTAATAAACCTCGTCTTATGATGAGTGTAGAAATAAAGTATAAATAAGAAGTAGAAACACCTAAAATAGAATTTGATTCATGTATCGTGATGGGTTTATCAGTTTACAGAATGTATTATGCCTGTTTAATACACGCTATATGGCAGGTTGTAATTATATTGCACAAAAATAATTCTATTGAAAATTATTGCATTAAAAACAGAAAATATTATGTTTGCTAGATTATATCCAAGACAAGCGCTTTAGGCAATGTACTTAAACTTCCAAGATAAACATATATTTGTTTTGCCAAGACTGGCCAATCATGACTAATGTTAAGATAAGAACAATTTTTGACATAAAAAACGACAAGCAGTCTTCTATGGCTCCTAATAGTCATATTTCCAACAAAACCCAACTAGCTACGATTGCTTGTGAGACCCGTACCATAGAATTATCCGTATATATATAAATTGTCCGTGTATTATATAACTAAATTGTCCGTGTATTATATAACTTAATTGTCCGTGTATTATATAACTAAATTGTCCGTAATATTTATAACTAATTTATCCGTATATATTTATATATCTCAATTGTCCGTGTATTTATAACTAAATTTTCCGAGTATTGATAACTAAATTATCCGTATATTTATAACTAAATTATCAGTATATTTATAACTTAATTGTGTATTTTTAACTTAATTTTCCGAAAATTTGACTCTATGATGTATGATGATTAAAGTCAACGCCGCAAAATATGAGAAAGATTGTGAATTCATAATGCACCAAACACTTTGAAACAAATGTATTTTTAAATTTCCTTTATCTTTGAATCCGTTTAAGTAGAACAACAATCCCTTTTTTGTTGCAGATACCAACTTTGATCGAAATAATCAGCATAGTGCTTCATTATTTTAGCTCATTTGATTTTTCTGGAGGAAAACTAACCGATTTAATTAAGTACATAATACTTTAATAATAATTTAGTTTTTCTCCTATCGTAAAGTGGTCTGCCGTAAACTTTATTAAGGTGGCACTCCTATGTTGTATGAAAATAATGATTGGCACACTTGTAACTGACATATATTAACTAACTATGCTTTTTCTCGTCTTGAAACAATTATAAATAGACTGACAGGGTTTATATACAGGTTCCAGATGTTGAGATCTGCAGCAATAAAGGCCCAGAATGTTTGTGGCTAATCAGTATCTTCAACACCACGTCCTATCAGTAACATGGTTGACTCATAAGGGATGATACGTGGAATAAATAGAACACAATCGTAGCTTATACATTCACATTCAGTTTTATTCGGCAATCCAACGCACGTAACTACTTTTGGCTTAACAAAAAAGATTGATTTACAACTGCATCAAAATATTTCCATGTGTACAAATAAATATGCATGTACACATCTATATGGTATGCCGAACGGCTTATCTATGGACGAAGAATAAGTAAAGGAGAATTCAAGAGAAAAGGTTATACAGTGGAACTATACGAGTGGGCGCTTTATACATTTTCTTAAATATGAACGGCATACTAATATACACAATAACGTGAGCTTTAATATTGACATACTTGTAAACTGTGATCCGCCAAAGATTCCAAAAAGTCAAACTCGTCTCATTTATATTGTATTGAGTGACTCAATCAATAGCATTGCTCTTGTTTAAATTGGTGAAGGTTGATTTTCTGTTTGTTGTATTTAGGCAATTACGTCTTACACCACAACGGTCGTTATTGGTTACGCCTTGGAATGCTTAGTTGTGTACTAATAAGGTTAGGTTAAGGCTGTACTTTAATTTGGATATATAAAGATGTGATATGACTATTTAAGACAAAGTGTCATTGGAGAAACAAGTATGATGTGGCCATTTATAAAAAAAGATACATATTTAATTGCAGGTCCAAGCTTGGGATGCTGGCTCGACTGGCCCATGAGGCAGGCTTTGACTGGGTCTTCTACGAGTCGCATGGCCATATACACTGCTCAGTGCAATCAGGTAGGCAGAGTTAGCGCCCCTGGAGACACGGAGGTGTCGGATAGCCCTAATTGATACACACGTATTTGTCAATTAAAGACTATTCTATCATAAATCAGAAGCAAAAATATATCTACAAACAATTTCAATAAAAATACATCCAATTAACAGACTAAGTCTATCTTACAATGCAAGAAGACTTAACTTTAATAATGGTCAGATGTAAATTTTAAGTTGACTAACAAAAATAAAAATAGCTTTTACTATTCCCTGTAAAATATAAAACCCTTGTTAGAACAGTCTTCTCCGGACCTATCTGTTAGCATATTTTTTAAAGTACATTTCAATTACGATTTAAAGTGTCAACCATTGTTTTATTTTTAACGTTTAATATAAAAACTACCACCATCATTTGATTTCAAATAAAAGTTAAAAATCATAAGCAAAGTATTGCTGGTATTATAAATGCTTGTTTAATTTGTAAGTTCATTTGATTTTCATGGTATAATATTAATAACTAAGAAGTAAGTTTTATTGATTTGTAATAAAGATGAACCACTGAGAACTAACTTTTCAAGTTCCAAGAATAACATTTCCATCGTACTCCATTCGTTTTGACGTTATCTATCAGCTGCTCTATGCCTTTAAATGTGGACAATATTGACACACCGCTAACTGGATTCACATAAAAACAGCAGAAAGTCCGAGTGTTTACTATCGATAACAAAAACATTTTTATTACTGAAAAGTATTCCAAATACGAGAATTTGGGCCGATTTAATGCCTTTGATTCTGTTAGATTGCAAGATCACGGGGCAAAATATTTGTGAACTTGGAGTGTCGTTGCTCCAATGAATATGGCTGTTGACCTTTTGTATACCGGTAAGCCTGGCTTGCAGCTCTCGGTTTCGCTGCTTTGTTTGTCAAGGATAGTCTGTAATCCTTTCGCATAGAGGACAGTCACGCACAGTTCCTAGTCCCCGGTTTAATGAGCGGTTTAAATGCCCCGCTAAATGCCGGGTCCCAACGTTGGTTTTACACGCCGTTCCGTATGCGGGCAGCGGCACTGGTTTCGGCGCGATACCAGTCTAGCGGCTAGGTGCTAATGTAAAACAATCCCCTAGCAATATAACGCTAAATAACTAATGTAAACGCGGGTGAAATATGTCGCCTACGTTTTATGTGATATTTTTACAAGCAATTGAACGGCGAGGAAAAGGTTGTAGGAAAGTAAAAGCTAGGAATGCAGTATGAATAGTAAATAAACTCTGAATCAGTATCTGTTGTTGTCTGGTGTTCCTTTATCTGTATATCTTTACATTGATGGCGTCATACAAAGATATGCTGGATGGGCAGCAGCTAAAAATAGTGGCTTTATTTCTTAAATTATTTTCAGCTTACGTTTTATGTGGGTTTTCTAATTACAATTTCGAAATGCTCGTGTGTTTTTTTCAATAAAAGAATATCAAGATTTCATAAATTTCGCAAGCATTTGTCAAACAGATAGTCATTAAAATTCAAGTTAGTAGTTGGTGAGTCATAAAAATAATTTTATTTTCAACGTTTAAGCAATCTTATATTTGATAACATCGACAAACAAACACGCCTTCATTTACCTGTACCACCAAAACTTTAGGAGTCATGTGTT